>CAUYRH010095171.1:0-23664 GCA_963574655.1 Perodicticus potto
TAAAACAACTATGACAACTGGAACAAAAAATAGCTGGGCATTGTGGCGGGCGCCTGTAGTCCCAGCTACTTGGGGAGGGTGAGGCAAGAGAATTGTTTAAGCCCAAGAGTTAGAGGTTGCTGTGAGCCGTGACGCCATGGCACTCTACTGAGGGTGGCATAGTGGGACTCTGTCTCAAAAAAAAAAAAAAAAAAAAAAAGGCTCGGCCCCTATGGCTCAAGCAGCTAAGGCGCCAGCCACGTACACCTGAGCTGGTGGGTTCGAATCCAGCCTGGGCCCACCAAACAACAATGACAGCTGCAACCCAAAAATGGCCAGGCGCTGTGGCAGGCACCTATAGTCCCAGCTGGTTGGGTGGTAGAGGCAGGAGACTCTCTTGAGCCCAAGAATTGGAGGTTGCTGTGAGCTATAATGCCACAGGCACTCTATCCAGGGTGGCAGCTTGAGGCTCTGTCTCATAAAAAAAAAAAAAAAAAAAAAAAAAGAATAATGTGTTCCACTTCCATCTAGGTTAATACAAAAGATGGAAAGTCTCCATTTTTTTAACGGCTTAATAGTATTCCATGGTATACACATACCACAGGTTGTTTAATTTCTATTTTTTTTTTTTTTCAGTTTTTGGCCGGGGGCTTGGTTTGAACCTGCCACCTCTGGCATATGGGGCCAGTGCCCTACTCCTTTGAGCCACAGGCGCTGCCTCATACCACAGGTTGTTAATCCATTCCTGGGTTGGTGGGCATTTAGGCTGTTTCCAGATTTTGGTGATTGTAAATTGAGCTGCAATAAACAGTCTAGTGCAAGTGTCTTTATAGTAAAAGGATTTTTTTCCTTCTGGGTAAATGCCCAGTAATGGAATTGCAGGATCCAATGGGAGGTATAGCTTGAGTTCTTTGAAGGTTCTCCATACTTCCTCTCCAAATTATTAAGTGGCTACTTAGAGTATATGACTTTCTCAGGTCTCCTTACTCTTGGGGCATGTCTGATCTGTTTCCTTCTCCACACTCTGACTTCCTCTGCATGTTGCCTTTGCACTACCTTTTTACCACTTCTCATTTCAGGGAATGAAAGAGATTAAGAAGAGTTTAGTGTGCTATTTACAAATTCCAAGAAGAGGGCCTGGTTTGGTCATCTTGTGAATTGTATGGTTCCTCTGGCATCTGAGCTCCTTCCCAATTGGCTGGGCTCTGGGAGGCATGGGTTATATAATACAGACTGGGCAGCTGGAGGAGGGGGCTGTTTCGTGTAATAGCAGTATGAGTAGGAAGAAAATTGTCAGAAGAGGAAATAATTGGCCTTCCAAGGACCTTTGCCAAGATATCCTTGAGGATAAAGTCAGTGAAAGATGAGTCGGATGGTAGTATAATTAGCTGGATTTTCAGCTCATTGAATAAGCAGGCCCAAAGAGTGTCAATTGATGGCTTTTTTCCTGCTTAGAGCATTATCACCAGCACCATGCCCTAGGACTCCATCATTAGCCTTGTCTTGTTCAATATTTTTTATCAAAATTGGGATGAAGACATAGAAGGCAGCCTTAAGAAATGTATTAGAAATGCAAAATGAGAAGAACATGGCAAGTATGGTAGATGATAGAATGAAGATCTATGACAAGCTGGAATTTTGGGCCCCAAACAAGCTGAGACTTAGTAAGAATACATATGAAGTTCTGCATTTGGGATGAGAAATCAATTACACATATGCATTATGAAGAGGTTTGTCTTGGCCTAGTTTGTAAAATACCTTTGGGTTTTACTTAACTACAAGTTTAATCTGATCCAATGGTCTGATGTGTCTGTGAAGAAACATTAGTTCAGCATTAATTAATTAATACTTAATTTCAGGCTAAATGGGAGATAGGTGTCCAGGTCAGCAGATGTAATTGTTTCATTGAACTTTGACCTGGTCAGACCACAACTGAAGGATGCTTTTCCATGTGGACACTTTATTTTTTAAAGAATACTGTCTGGTGACCAGGATGACCAGGTTATGAAGAATGCATTCTGGAAGTGAGAAGACTTGACAACATCGATGGAGATGGATTGATGGTCAACTAGTATTTGAAGGCTTTATTTCACAGAGGCCTTGTGCTTGTTATGGGTG
This sequence comes from Perodicticus potto, assembly GCA_963574655.1. Classification (NCBI taxonomy): domain Eukaryota; kingdom Metazoa; phylum Chordata; class Mammalia; order Primates; family Lorisidae; genus Perodicticus; species Perodicticus potto. Next base: position 2,098 of record CAUYRH010095171.1, read on the forward strand.
GTTCAGAGTGTAGAACTAAGACCTGTAAGTGGTCACTTCATGAAAACGGATTTGAAGGTCAATACTAATAGCATTTATAACCATGACTACTTGAAATAGACATTCTTTGACCCTTGAGCTGAGTGTATGCCTATGGTATGCTGTGGTAAGGATTCCTGCATCTGACAGAAGATTTGACATAATGATTCATGGGGTCTCTTTCAACACTTTCTTCTCTTTCTGGGAAGAGAGAGTATAATTTATATTAATATGATTGAAAAAAATATGATTGAACTTGAGAGGCTACTACAGAGCAAAGAACAATGATATGAAGAATAAGCTGAGATCCATATGTGCCTGAAAACCCAAAGAAATTAAGAGGGTTCTTAAGGCATTGATATTTAACAGAGAAAGCACATGTGCAGACTTTAGCTTCCTGTCTCTGGCCATTCTACTGAATCTGCCTTTTCAGTGGGTGACTCTGCTTTATATGAGAGCCCTTTGATAACTTTTGGGTGGTATATAAAAAGCTTTATCTGTTGCTTCTCCAACTTTCCATGATTATGTCTACATGTGGTAGTTCATACTAAGGAGGCTTTTGTGGGCTAGCCAGGGATTCTAGCCACCATGTGAAGCAATGCTTTTGTGGGAAATGTATTTCAAGCTTCCCATAGCCAGCACATGGACTTTTGAAACATGTTCCATTGCAGAGCTGGAATGACCCATGTTTTTCTCTTCCCTTATGATGTCCCACTTCGCACTAACCTTGGAGCCTTTCCTAAACTGGGCTCTGGTCTTAAGCCTTCCTTGCTCATTGCTGCCAGCCATGGCAGTTCCTGAAATTCTGACACCTCTATTAATCAAGTCTTCCTGTTTCTCTTCCACTGCTTTATCTAGAAATGGGGTTTTTTTAAAGGTGCTTTCTTCTCCCCAAGGAATTTGAAGAATCATAAATAACTTTACATGATACAGTACAATATAAAGAAAAACATGGTGATTGGTTCTGTGACTTCTGTCCCAATAGAACACTTGTGTGCATGCTCTGAATCATCACTGTGTATGCGTTTAAAGTTTCGGCTTTGATATTCTTAGCTTCTTAGGCTTTTAATCCCTGCATTAGAAGGTGGAGGAGATAGGTGTGGATATTTTAAAATGATGATGCTTATACTAATAGGAGCTACTAGAATGGTTATATTACTCAGGATTCTTGATTTAAATGGACGCAGGCTGGTTTGAGCATGTTTAAACAAATGAAAGCAGTTTGGGAAGCCTTAGTTTTTTTTTTTGCAGTTTTTGGCTGGGGCCGGGTTTGAACCTGCTGCCTCCAGTATGGGGCTGGCGCCCTACTCCTTTGAGCCACAGGCGCTGCCCAGTTTTTTTTTTTTTTAAACATCATTTGTTCTATATTAAAATTCCCAGAGGGGAGCTTCTGACTGGCCAGGCCTTGGTCACATGTTCTGGCCTCAGTACAAACATGGGGACTTGGGGGGGGGGTTATCCCAGTTTATGGTTTTCATGGTGGCACATTCCTACAGATTAATATGGTGGGTATTTGCCAAAGGAAAGGCTTCAGATGTTAGGCATCTGAAAAATGGCTAGTAATGAGGGTGGATATGTGGGCACTTAAGGGAGAGTCATATCTTGATGTGCTTGCATTGCTAGAAATTATTTATTAAGCTTAAAGCCAATATTCAATTGTTTCTTATAAGTAGGTTAGAAATTGCATTGAGAAAATGATTGTAGATGATAGGCAAAGGGAACAGAGACAGGAGGGAAGTGGATCAGAGAAAAGCAGGTACACATTCAGACTACAGGACCTACTCTGAGAAATTCAAAGTCTGTTGTAAGAGCGACAGCTTCAAGTCTGGCCCTTTAAGACAAGCGGACTGTGCTGCTGGAACTTCACCCCTCCCCCAGCGCGACTCAGGGCTCAAGGTCTTTGGGCACCTGGAGGCCAGGCTCTGGCAGGTGGGACTGCTCCCTGGAAGGGAGTGAGCTCCGGGTTGGAAGATTTACCAGAAGGCATAGGGTGCTGAAATCAGCATAAACGCTTTGATCTCAGAGGGGAGAAAAAAAATCTCTCGGGGAGCTGAGGGGAAAGTACCCCTCCTCACCCATTTCTCAGTATGGCCCGGCACCCCACTGCCCACAAGGCTTCCCAGGGGCTTAATTGCTCATCTTGGGGTTTGTGTGCCTGGTCTAATTGGGGTTGGCCTTGACATCCTGCACCTGGACTGTGTTCCTGTTCCAGATTTGTTTGTATTATCATCAAAACGGAGAATGGCTTGGCGCCTGTAGTACAGCGGTGGTTATGGTGCCAGCCACATGCACCTAGGCTGTCGGGTTTGAGCCCAGCCCGGGCCAGCTAATCAACAATGACAACTGCAACAACAAAATAGCTGGGCATTGTGGCGGGCTCCGGTAGTCCCAGCTACTTGGGAGGCTGAAGCAAGAGAATCGCTTAAGCCCAAGAGTTTGAGGTTGCTGTGAGCTGTGACACCTTGGTACTCTGAGGGAAACATAGCGAGACCCTGTCTCACCCCCTCCCCCCAAAAGTAATGGAGAATGCTAAAAGTAAGAAGTAAATCATGCTTGGCCCCTGTGGCTCAACGGGCTAAGGCGCCAGCCACGTACACCTGAGTTGGCGGGTTCGAATCCAGCCCCGCCCGCCAAACAACAATGACAGCTGCAACCAAAAGATGGCCGGGCGTTGTGGCGGGCGCCTGTATTCCCAGCTACTTAGGAGGCAGAGGCAGGAGACTCGCTTGAGCCCAGGAATTGGAGGTTGCCTTGAGCTGTGATGCAACAGCACTCTATCCAGGGCGACAGCTTGAGGCTCTGTCTCAAAAAAAAAAAAAAGTAGTAAATCAATGCAATTAACGTAGTTAAACAGAGCAGAGTTTGGTTAGAAAATGCAAGCCCAACAAGAACCATGACTAAGGGTTCAGCACTCCCTTAACGTATGTAATAAAAACGGAGCTGGCCTGGAGTTAGTGGCTGCCACTGGTCCTCATGCCTTGGTTCCCTGACCCAGCTTTTTAAAAAACTTTCTCTTCATGTCGTGACTATTCATTTTCCCCTCATCCTAACTGCCAGCCACTGGGAGGGAACTCATTGCATAGTTTGGGGCTGGTCCCCAACAGAGTTAAAAATAATTTATGTTCATTTTTCTGTATTTATTTATGACAAAAGCTCAACTCAGGCTTATCTGTGGCACAAATGGGCATTTTTGTTTTGGGGTCCTCTCCTGTGCTTTGGAGGGTGTCTGGCCGTATCCCTAGCTACTATCCACTAGATGTCAGAAGCATTCACCCAGTTTTGACAATCAAAAATGTTTCTGGACATTGTAAAATTTCTCTGGAGGGCAAAATTGCCCTCAATTGAGAATTACTAGAGGTGTTCTTAAGCCACAGGCTATGATTTGATAGCCCTTCCCTAATGGCTTCACCACAGGAATAGATCTGCTGGTGATGCACCGTTCAAAGGTCTCACCATGGCACCCTTTACCTGCAGTGTGCCTGAAGATTAGTTGGAGAACTGTTTGAAGGATGCCAATTTCTGGGCCCTGCCTTCAATATCCTCTGACTCTGTGGGTTTGAGGCCCAGGGATCTGCAAGCTGTCACAATGAGCCTTGGGGATTCTGACACTGGTGGGCATTGGACTGCACTTGAAAGACTCACAGCTGTTCCCCTGAGTGTCAATCTCAAACACAAAAGGAATGTATTTCTTTGAAGAGATGCAGTCATGAGACTTCCAAATATTTTCAATCCTTGATTAAAAAAGAAGCAAAGTAAAGATGCTGTCTGTTCTCAGAAGAGGTTTTTGGCAGAGGTTGTGTGGAGCCAGCTTTGATACATCAACACTGGAACTCATTGCTGTCTATTACTATCAGGAGGAAGTATTTTCTCTCGTTTTGAGATTCGATTTGCCTTCAGTCTTTCTCAGGGAAGAACCTCCTTCCCTTCCCCCAGGTTTTTCCTGCTTTCCCTGTCTCACTGGTCTATTTTGTGCTCTTGTTCACTGACTCCCTAACCCCTGCGGCAGAAGAGAGAACCCTGGCTCCTGTGGAGCCTTGATAGTGGGAGGTCCGACCTTCTAATTGTGCCTGGGGGGTGGAGGAGACAGCTGGGTAATACCTGTACTGTCAACAAAGTGGAATCTGAAATCTATGAAGGAAAATTCCATCCACTGACAAAGCATCTTGTAGTTTTTAAACATGTTGGGGGGTCTTTCTTGAGTTACTGGTTTCTATTTTTATTCCTGCCCTACCTAGGACTAATCACAGTGCTGTTTCTGACTCAGAATAATTTTTCTAAAACTATCACGTGACTTCGCTGATTAAGTTTTTGATAGTTCTCCATTGATTAAGGACAAACACACCTATTTACGCCCCTATCCTGTTTTTCCAGCGAATCCCAGTTCGCCAAACTCTGGTGTCTTTACTAACAGCCCGAATGCTAACTGTACTAACTGGCACCTTGTATATTACTACAGACTCGCAACCTGGATTCCAAACTCAGCAGACTACACAATAGACGAACAGGGCCAGTTTATAAACTGGGTACCTGACAAATATTTTTTTTCTTAAAGGTGGAATTGGTTACTAACATTATGTGAAATCTCCTGAATTTTAAAAATGGACTTCTAGTTTCTCTTGATAAGTCAAAAGATGTGTAATGTGTAAAAGATGTGTAACTGAGGTAATGATCAGTTCTTACCCTGAGACGGGGATATTCTATCCCCAGTATTCATAGGTAAAGGTAAGGGAAAATACTATGAAACTTTACCTTCCTATTTCCCACAAGAGGGCAATCTAATCTCTAAGAAAGTAAAAAAGCATTGGCATTGCAAACACTGCTAGCTTGACTTTGTTGCTCAAGCTCTGATGATCTTATTTAGATGCCCACCTGAGTTGGCACGCAACCTGCCATGTGCTTTTATTATTCACACTTTCACAAACATTTTGTTTGGTGTGGTTCCCCCCAAGACCCTTTATACAATTCACCAGGAAGCCAATTGGATGGAAACGCATGTCAGGGGGCTTACATGTTGCTTCAGCCTGGGTAGAGGTTGTGGAAGACGGGCAGAGGACTGATGAGGCGTGATTGTTTCTAGGTAAAAGTCTCATCTGCAGAAACACCCCATAGCCTAGCATTACTTGGTGGCCCTTTTTGTTGGTGCAGAACCTTGATTTCTGTCAGCATCCTGAGACAGGTCAGTCACCCCTGGGGCATGACTTAATAGAGGCCCCTATGTAAGCCCAAATGTCAATTTATTAATTTAGAAAAAGGCATATCTGCTGAAGGGCGGGGGTCCTAGAAACTCATTTTTGCTGGCTAAAGTGTCCTTTTTGGACAAATTAGTGGTAGAAGCCAAAATATCATCACAAGTTTGCTTGTCTGAATCCTAAGCAAGGAGCACGGCCCATTGTGATCTTCTGACGGATCCTGTGGTAAGTGACTGGGTGTGTGAAGCCCCTGGCCAGGCCTCCTTATCCCAGTGGTGCCGTGGGCACCTCGCAATAGTTGCCTCTCTGTCTGTGCCCACCTCCCCCAGCCCTATGGTGTCCGTGCCAGAATCTTTAGATCCGCCAACGCCACCCATTTTATTACGTACACATGTAGCCTTTTCACTGCAGGTCTTACTTACACTTATCTACTTACAGATGATTTTAATAACTTAGGCCTAAGGATTTGGGGAGGGTTAGCTTCTAAAGTGATCTCAGAGGTTTTAAGAAATCAAACTGCCTATTGGCCCTGAGATGGTGACTAAGTATAGGTAAAGGAAAACAAAGGCACCGGTTTCAATCTGACTTTCTCTGGTTTTCTTCTCTTTGCTTGCCTTTGGTCAAAACAAAACAAACATCTCTTCTTTGCCTCATTTTTTTCTCTCATTTAAAAAATTCCATCCTTACTATTGGCAAGCTTTGAAATGGTGTAGTAAGAATGTGGAAATATGGGAAAGAAGAGGAAGAAAAAGAACTGATAATGGTTCCTAAGTGGTATAGTTGTATCTTGGGTTATTTAAAAACTGGCTTCAGTTATTAAACTTGCAAACAATTTTCTATATGACTTTGCATTGAATAACCATTAGGCAAAGCTAATAATGAATTGAAAATATGTATATATGCTCTGAATCCTGTTTATAACTCTAATTTCCACTAATTTGCCCATTGTTAGAATGTTGACTCAGCTTTGGGCCTTAAAATTTAGGACTTAGCTCTGGGTAGACAAGGGACTTGAGTAAAACTTTTGGTAATTTTTATTCATCTACTTTGTTTAGGGGGAATCTCTCGTGTGTGTCTCCTTCACCTGTGTTTTGTTAGACACCATGACCCCAGTACAAGGGATGAAATGGGGCAGGAGTGGTTGGTGATGTTGGGGTTCTGCCCATCCCTGCCTCCCTCACTAGGAACAGTGACAATGGGCTCGAATGCCTCAGTGGGTAATTTGATAGGATTTGGAGAAGTATCGCTTCTCGGCCTTTTGGCTAAGATCAAGGATTTGGAGAAGTAGGATAGTTAGAAAATAAATGATTTGGTACTCAAGTGCAGTTAAGCATGTATTTAAAAGTCTTTTCAGTGCTCTGAACTTGGCTTAGGTTCATGGAGGCTATTAGTATAAGAAGACTTCATTCTTATTTTTAGGGTGTGTGAAGTTTATGCAACTGAAACATCTACATAAAGCAATTAGCAATGCTGGGCATCATAGTGTAAGACTTGGGTTAGACAGATCTGATTTTTTTTTTCCCAACCTTTTTGAGCCCTAGTTCTTTAATATGTAAAATGGAGATATTGTAATGATTATATGAGGTAATGTATGTAAAGCACTTAGCCTAGAGCTTGTATGTGGTTAAATGTTTAATATTTGGTAATAATCACAGTAATTGGATTTAATAAAAGGTTTCCATTATGTAGTCTTTTGTGAGACAGAGTCTCAGTCAGTTGCCTTGGGGTTGAGTGTTATGGTGTTATAGCTCACAGCAACCTCAAACTCTTGCGCTCAAGTGATTCTCTTGCCTCAGCCTCCCAAGTATCTGGGACTACAGGTGCCCACCACAATGCCAGGCTATTTTTAGAGATGGGGGTCTCACTCTAGCTCAAGTTGGTCTTGAACCTGTGAGCTCAGGCAATCCACCCACCTCAGCCTCCCAGAGTGCTAGGATTATAGGTGTGAGCGACTGGGCCTGGCCTAGAATACTTGTTTTTCCATTCTTGTGATGCTTTACTTAGGGGAATGTTCACCAAATCCTTCCAGGTTATTACAAAAGATACAAAAATCTCCATCTTTTTAATGGCCGAATAGTATTCCATAGTATACACATACCACAGTTTATTAATCCATTTATGTGTCAAAGGGCACTTGAGTTGTTTCCACATCTTTGCAGTTGTGAATTGAGCTGCTATCTACATTTGAGAACAAATGTCCTTATGGTAAAAAGAGTCTTTTTTCTTTTGGTTCAAATCCCTGGTAATGGGATTGCAGAATTCCAGTAATGGGATGGAAGGTCTACTTTCAGTTCTTTGAGGACTCTCCATACTTCTTTCCACAAAGGCTGTACTAATTTGCTGTCCCACCAATGGTACTTGAGTGTTCCCTTCTCTCTGCACCCACACCAGTGTCTGTTGCTTTGGGATCTTGTGATGTGGGTCATTCTTACTGGGGTTAGGTAATATCTCAAAGTGGTTTTGATTTGGATTTCTTTGATAGAGATGATGAGATTTTTTCAAGTGTTTGTTGGCCATTCATCTGCCCACTGTTGTGTTCATACATACAAATATACTCCTACTTTGAATGTAGTCTCTACTTTGTTGATCGTGTCCTTAGCTGCACAGAAACTTTTTTAACTTGATCAGGTCCCATTTATTTATTTTTGCTGTTGCTGTGATTGCCTTTGGAAAAACCCCCATTTTTCACAAACTGCTTCTATTCTGAAGAGTCAGCTAGGCAAACAATGTGTCTGTAGACAAAGAAATAGAGTAGAAAAGGCCTGTGCTAGAACAAATATCTAAGAGCTTTGAGACAAATTCAGTGTTTCGGGTGCTGAGAATTCTTTTGTTTCTAACCTTCTTGGCTATCTTCTAAAAGGCTAGAGTTTCTGGAAGTGTGGTTCCTGATTAAATGGAATGTTTATTTAGTGGGACCAGAGGTATAAAGAAACAGCGAGTAACCCTGACTCATCTTTATTTCCCATCAGAAGTGAGCTTGATGGAAAGACTGATTCAGAAGCAGGCCGGCAGTGTGGGTTCCAGCCCTAAAGACAGGCCCTGACCTGCTGCCAGTTCTCCTTCCGCAGCACGTGGCTTTGGCTGCCTGAGGAGGTTTAGCCCCTCCGGGGAGGAGTAGAATACAGAATGAGTGAAAATGAACTTACTAGGTCTCAACTTTACATAGGGTTGTTTCTTTTTTTAAGCTTAAAAATGTTTATTTGTAAAAAAAAAAAAGAAAAATTAATGGACTTCACCTCTTTAGAGAGGGAATATTCTCTTTGAGGTGATGGAAACTGCATGAGTAAAGGAAAATCTGACTGGTTTTGGTAATGAAAGAGTGTAAGAATGTCAGGATTTCTCACAGCTGTTTTAGTAGGCAGAGTTCTTTCACTTGGGGGAATAACACCGCAAGAAATCTCAATTTTCCCTGATATTTGTTCCATTTCATTCTGTGTACTCCTCTTTGCACAGATTTAAATACCAAATTGCTTCTATTACTTCACAGTTTCCACCTGGGGTCTCGGGAGTTTGTACAGAGCTAAAAAGGCATTTGCATTTCCCCCCTTTTTGCCGCATCTTATAACTTGAGGGCTGCTTTTTGAGCTGTTTATGTCATTATCCCTGTATCTCTGGGTATTTTTACTCAAGTTCTTAGTTTCACCTGAAACTGTAATCTCAGAAGTGATAGAATTCCCCATCCTTAAAACGAACATCAGCTGGGAGAGTTTTCTGTTGTGGTTGTGGTGACTTCATTTTGAATCTCTTTTTACCTTTGCTCAGCTCTGCTGGGATTTTTTTTTTTTTTTCCTTTTTAGTTTTAAAATTTGGCATATTTTTTTCTTATGTCAAGATCATGTTTCCCCCCTACAGATACAAAAAATAGCTTTAGCACAATCTTGTTTGTATAGTTCTTTTATTCTCTGAACACAGAGAAGGAAAATTATAGGCAAAAGAGACAGATTCAAGTCTTGTCTGCTGATGCTGTGTGGCACTGATTAAAATGAAGCATCTTTGTTTATTTTAACACCATCTAGGGATTTTTGTTTGGAAATAAGTTTGCTGCACAGATAAGTGTGTTTAGCCGTTTGGACTAAATTGATCCATCAAATTAGCTGGATGATCAATTGTCTTCAATTTGGGGATTAATTTTGGGTGTCATGATCACTGTTCCTCTTGCTGAGCTGCTAAATTGCACACATGCTGAGAGGGGTTCCCAGAGAACTTGCCTGTTGGCCAGACACAGCTATTCCTGGGCCTGTTCTTGACAAAGTTCCCTGCAGGGCTGGGGCACCCTTCTTTCTCCTTTCTGATTTGTCTTGTTCTCTATCTAGTGCCCCACCGCAGTCGGCCTGCGTGGGGTGAGTGTGACAGCCTGACTTGAGGTAAGAGGTCAGCCTGCTGGTCTCTAAGACGTCGGACATGAAACGTTAGCCAGTAACTTCCTACTCCCCCATGGTGATCGTATCTTGTCCATTTGACTCTCTACTGCTTGGCCCTGCAGTTGGCCAAAGACTTCCATTAAGACCCTAATCCTTCCCACTTCTTGTATCCCAGGCTTCACGATGGCTTCTTTCCTTCCTGTCTTCAAAACTCCCTTTTGCTATCTGTATATGGCATCTTCATTGCTTAAAGAGTGATTTATTATTCTATTCTTTCCCCCAGGACAGTGGCTTATAATAGGATCTCAATAAGTATTTGAATGACCAAATGAACAAATATTTTGTTTTCATTAATTGTTGGAAAGTAGTATCACTAAAGTACTCCATACATTAAGATGCAAATGAATGTCCCAAATCCTTCATCAGTGTTATCTCAAGCCTTATAGGGAATTTAGGCTTAAGTTTGCAGCATGTGTTTCATTAACTTATTTTTATTTTAGTAAGAAAAAATTTTTAAAGAAATACAAGTTCAGGGTTATAAAGTTCAAATTTATTTTACCAAAGGTAACCACTGCTTTGGGTTTCTTAAGAATCCTTTTCAAGAGTTTCCTTAAATATATGTACATATGTGTATGTATTGCAGCCCACCTTTTTCTTTTTTTATAACATGAGATATAATATACCCCGTTTCTTACCTTTGTTAAGAAAAGGTATGTAAGGCCTGGACCAAATGGACCACCTAGACCTCCCCACTTAGATCTCTCAAAATATGCTCTATATTTTTCCTAAAAAATCAGTCTCATTCAGAACTATCTGTTTTGGTTAACTTTGTATATATCCTTGTAATATCTAGTAGAATATTTAATGCTTTATGTTTCAGAAAACAGAACAGTGGCTTAACAAGAGGCCTAACCTAAAAAAAACAGTGGCTTCAACAAGATTAAAGTTAATCTATCTTGGCTCGGCGCCTGTGGCTCAACGGGCTAAGGCGCCAGCCACGTACACCTGAGCTAGCGGGTTTGAATCCAGCCCGGGCCCGCCAAACAACAATGACGGCTGCAACCAAAAAATGGCCAGGCGTTGTGGCGGGTGCCTGTAGTCCCAGCTACTTGGGAGGCAGAGGCAGGAGACTCGCTTGAGTCCAGGAATTAGAGAGGTTGCTGTAAGCTGTAATGCCACGGCACTCTACTCAGGGCGACAGCTTGAGGCTCTGTCTCAATAAAAAAAAAAAAAGTTAATCTATCTTTCACATCGAGGAGTCCAGGGCTGATAGGACACCTCACCATATTAGGGACCAGGCTCCTGTCTTGCTAGTCTGCTGTTCTTAGCACTTTGCCTTATAATCTCAGATGGTTGGTTGGGCACCAGTCATTACATCTGCATTCCAGGCAGCAGAAAGGAATAGTCCTTCTCAGACACCATACCATGTACTGCACACTTTATGGAGACCTCACAGAAAGAAGCATTGTGCAAGACTTTCTAGCTGGCCCAGCCAAATATTGGGGATTCTTTTGCTGAGAAAGGAGAGGAAGATAAATATAAGTACATGTATTGGGGTAGATTTCTAGTATTTGATGCTCCAATCACTCAATTCTTTAAATATGGCAGTGCCCCTTCCTCCATTTTTCTTACTTTGGCCTTTAAAATAGATTTCTGCTCCTTTTGGAAACTCCCGAAATTTGATTTGTGAAAGTAAAGGTCAGCTGAGAATGGTCATATTGTTCAGATCTTTAAAAAAAAAAATACTAAATGGTTGTGTGATTCAGTGTGGTTTGACATTGTAGTTTGGCCTTTTCGGAGTTGATCATTTAGATCAGGGCTTGAAACATTTTCTGTAAAGAACCAGAGAGTAAATGTTTAAGGCTTTGCAGATGGTACCCCCTGTGTTGTAGCTACTTTACTCTGTAGTGTAAAAGCAGTGACAGACACTATATTAAAAAAAAGAGCATGCTGTGTTCCAATGAAAATTTATTACAATCCAATTTTGCTTATGCATAATTTTCATGTGTCATGGAAATATTATTCCTGTTGATTTTTCAATTATTTTAAAATATAAAAATCATTCTTAGCTCACAAGCTGTACAAGAACTGGTGGCAAGCTGAATTTGGCTCAAGGGCTGTAGTTTGCTAACTCCTAGTTTAGATGATGATTGTAGAAAATAAAGTAAGTCCTAAGTAATGTTTCACTGTTTAAAATAGAAGCTGGTTAGCTAGGGTAAGACTCTGGAATGGCACAGAGGAAAGGAGAATCTAAATTTTTAGAAGAACTGAGTCACTTAGTTTTGAGGGCATAGATTCTAAAATGCTTAAAAACATATTATTAGATTAGGAAAATGTCTATATCTTTTAGAGTTGGATTTTTTATGTGGTAATATATATATATAACATAAAGTTTAACATTTTAACCAACCTATAAATATATAATTCAGGGATAGCAAGACATTTACAATGTTGTGCAACCACTATCCATTTCCCAAACTTTTAAATTATCAGAGAAATTCTGTACCTGTTAAATAATAACTCTCCCTTATACCCTCTCTCCTGCCCCTGGTATGCTCCATTGTAGTTTATGATTCTATTAATTTGCCTCTGATTCTATTAATAGGTACCTCATATGCAGAATGATACATTATTTGTCCTGTTGTGAACTGGCTTATTTTACTTAGCAGTTTGTCTGCAAGTTCCATCCATGTTGTAGTATATATCCCAATTTATTCCACTTTAAGGCTGAATAATAGTCTGCTTTGTGTTTACCTTATTTTGTTTATCTGTTGATGGACATTGAAGTTTTTTCCACCTTTTGGCTATTGTGAATAATGCTGCTTTAAACATTTGTTTGCAAGTATCTGAGTTCATTCTTTCAATTCTTTTTTTTTTTTTTTTGAGACAGAGCCTCAAGCTATTGCCCTGGGACGTCACAGCTCCCAGCAACCTCCAACTCTTGGGCTTAAGAGATTCTCTTGCGTCAGCCTCCCAAGTAGCTGGGACTACAGGCGCCTGCCACGATGCCCGGCTATTTTTTGGTTGTAGTTGTCGTTGTTTAGCAGGCCTGGGCTGGATTTGAACCTGCCAGCTCTGGTGTATGTGGCTGGCGCCTATAGCTCAAGCAGCTAAGGCGCCGAGCCATTCTTTCGATTCTTTTGGGTATATAGTCAGAAGTAGAATTGCTGATCATTTGGTAATTCTGTGTTTAACTTTTTGAGAAACCATTGTACTATTTTCCACAGAGGCTACACCATTTTACATTCCCACCAACAATGCACTAGGGTTATAATTTTTCCACAGTATCATAAACAATTATTTATTTTCTTTCTTTTTTTCTCTTTACTTTTTTTTATTTTCCTTCTTTCTTTTTTTTCCTTTTCATCCTAATGGATATGAAGTGGTATCTCATTGTGGTTTTAATTTGAATATATTTTCATATACTTATTGTCTATTTGTATATCTCTTTTGGAAGGTTTTATTTATTTTTGACATTTTTGAATATTTTATTGTTATAATACTTGAGTTATAGGAATTCTTATATATTCTTTTTTTTTTTTTTTTTTTAGACAGAGCCTCAAGCTGTCACCCTGGATAGAGTGCTGTGGCATCACAGCTCACAACAAACTCCAATTCCTGGGCTCAAGTGAGTCTCTTGCATCCGCCTCCCAAGTAGCTGGGACTATAGGTGCCCGCCACAATGCCCAGCCATTTTTTGGTTGCAGCCCTCATTGTTGTTTGGTGGGCCTGGGATGGATTCGAACCCGCCAGCTCAGGTGTACGTGGCTGGTGCCTTAGCCCGCTGAGCCACAGGCGCCGAGCCTCTTATATATTCTTGATATTAACTCCTTATCTGATCTATGATTTGCAAATATTTTTTCTGTTCTGTGGCTTAGTTTTTCACTCTCTGGGTAGTGTCCTTAATACAAAAGTTTCTAATTTTGACGAAGTCCAACTTATTTTTATTTTGCCTGTGCTTTTGATGCCATAACCAAGAAATCATTGCCAAATCCAATGTCAGGAGATTTTTCCCTGTTTTCTCCTGAGAGTTTTGTAGTTTTACTTTTTACACTTAGGTCTTTGATCCATTTGGGGTTAATTTTTGTATATAGTGTTAGATAAGGATCCAACTTCATTCTTTTGCATGTGTATATCTATTTTTCTTAGTACTGTTTGTTGAAAAGACTGTCCTTTCTGCACTGAATGGTATGGATATCTTTTTTAAAAAATTACTTGTTCATATATATGATGGTTTATTTCTGGGTCCCTGTTCTATTGCATTGGTCTGTATGTTTATGTCTTTATGTAAGCATCATACTGTTTTGATTACTGTAGCTTTCTAGTAAGTTTTGAATTATGGAGTCTGAATCGACTATTTTTTTTTCAAGACTTTTGCCCTTTTGCAATCTCTTGACATTTCATATGAGATTCAGAATGGGTTTTTCTATTTCTGCAAAAAATATCTGGGATTTTGATAGGATTTGTGGAATCTGTAGATCACTTTGGGTAACACCGTCATATTAACAGTATTAAATCTTCCAATCCATCAACATAAGATGTCTTTCCATTTACTTGTCATCTTTGATTTCTTTCAGTAGCGTTGCATAATTTTTTTTTAGTGTGAAAGTCTTTTGCTTCCTTAGATAAATTTATTCCAAAGTACCTTATTCTTTATGATGCTATTGTAAATGGAATAGTTTCTAAAAATTTCCTTTTTAGATTATTTATCATACAGAAATTTAACTGATTTTGGTGTGTTGGTTTTATACTTTACAACTTTGAATTCAAGTATTATTAGCTCAAATAGTTTTAAAAAGAGTTTCACGTATGAGGTTGTATCATCTGTGAACAGAGATAATTTTACATATTCCAATTAGATTGCTTTTCTTTTTCTTCCCTTCTCTGGCTAGAACTTCCAATACTATGTTGAATATAAGTTGTGACTGGCTTGGTGCTGGTAGCTCAGTAGTTAGGTTGCTGGCCACATACACCAGGGCTGGTGGGTTTGAACCCGGCCCAGGCCTGCTAAACGACTAGACAACAATGACAAAAAATAGCCGGGCGTTGTGGCGGGTGCCTGTAGGCCCAGTTACTTGGGAGGCTGAAGCAAGAGAATCGCTTAAGCCCAAGAGTTTGAGGTTGCTGTGAGCTGTGACCCAATGGCACTCTACTGAGGGTGACATAGTGAGACTCTGTCTAAAAAAAAAAAAAAGTTGTGACTGTGTGCATTCTTATCTTGTTTGTAACCTTAGGGAAGCTGAGGCAAGAGGATCCCTTGAGCTCAAGAGTTTGAGGTTGCTGTGACCTATGATGATACCACGGCAGTCTACCCAGGGCGACAGATTGAGACTCTATCTCAAAAAAAAAAAAAAAAAAGTTTCACTCTTACCTAAAGTGTTTACTTGCCTCTAGAAATGGGTTGAGTTGGTTCTTGTGAACTCATGAGTATTTAGTATGAATGTGCAGTAAGTAGTTTCTAAACCTGAGTTTATCTGGGGAAACTTTGAAAAAACTATTGACTTCATGAGGAAATTCATCAGGCCTGGGGTGGGGCTTGGTCTCTGGAAGTGATTGGGATGCAGCCTTGTTTGGAAACCATAAATATGAGCATGGCTTAAGAAAGGGGAGGATGGAGACATGCCTTTGTGCTCCCTTCTACCCGCCAGGAGAACATCCTGCTTTAGTGAGAGGAAGACAGGACTTGGAATCCCAAGTTCTAGCCTAGTCTGTAAGCCTAGATGACCTTGGTTGAACAGGTAACTTAACCTCTCTGAGAAAGCCACTTCACTCTGGGAAAAATAAAGAGGCTGAGCTAAAACCACTGGGAATCTCCCTAGAGTTAACTATTCCGCAAATGAGACTTTGGCTGATTGATGCTAGCCAGAGACAGATTGATCACTTGAGTGAGGAGATTAATGTGGAATAATCCTGTGTACTGAAAGGGGAAAATATTTGTGTCTGTACTAGGTTGATTAATTTTTTGCATATATTGCTCAAGGGAAATAACTACAAATTCCCAAAGTATTGGAAGGGGGAGTGGGGAGAAGAAACTTGCTTTATTAATGAATCTGTTCTTGTATGAACAAACATACATAGAAATGTGGCATTTCATAGTTGCTTTCTGTATTTCAAAAAGAAAAACTTTTCCTGCAGATCATATTGGGCAGGGAAAAAACGAAAAAGAAAAATTCGATCTCTTCTTGGATGTCTAGTAGAACCACAACCTTGACATATTTAATAAAATTAAGCAATGTACAATGAACTTTTCTTTTGAGGGCTGTAAGAATGTTCAAATGTGTCTTGTTAGCCCACTAAGAAGCCAAACTGGGAGGTAGAAGAGATGCTGGCAGGCTGTCAGACCTCGAGGCCCCCAGGCATTGAGATTAGCTTCAGATGGCATCCTGGGGTTAGTGTGGAACTGCTAACAGCCTTCAGGCTTTTAAGATCCAGGATTCAAAAATAAAATAAAATATAAAAAAAATCCAGGATTCAGAGACCTGGGAGAACTCTGGGGCAGCACCTCCATTTACAGAGGGCAGAACTGAGGCCCAGAAAGGACAGCCGATTACCCAGAGTAGAGCGCTCTCCTGCTGAGCTCGGGCAGTTTCCATTTCCTCAAGCCTCTGTTAGGCTTGCAGCACCTTCAGGACATATAACATACTTCCCTGCCGGAAGCCACATCCTTCAGTGGTGACACCCAAAGGCAGTCCCCTTGGTCTTTTGCTTGTTTTGGAGAGATGCAGCGTGACTGCTTTTATTGTTACAACACTGGGTGGTCTGCCAGTAAGCACGTAGTATAAATAACAACTAATAAATAATTTTACAGCAAAAGTCCTAAATCTTTCCAGATAGTGCACTGGTGCGTGGCTGTCAAATGCTAGACAGATCCTAAGAAAACAGTAACTTTAACCCATCCATCTTTTATGTACACGGCACATTGTTGTCATAAAATTTTTCTAAGGTTTTAATGCCTTAAGGGAAAAATGTACACGTAAAAACACACGTACACAAACATACCCAATATGCATAGTTACCCTTGATGACTGCATGATCACTTCCGTTTTTAAACATGACCCATTTTACACCTTTCTGACTTTTTCTTCTGCTTTGGCTACAGTGTTCAATTTTTTTTTTTTTTAAATTTCTGCAGTGAATTTGAGCAGACTTGATATTTTTGGGATGAAAGGATTCTCTGATTTTTGTATTCTGGACCATATTTTTGTGTTTGTTTTAGTGTCAGAATGATAAGTTGGTTTTCTTCATTGTGTATGTTTGACTTTCTTTTCAACCTCTTGAGAGCCAGCTACCTGAATTCTGTGCTATCCAAGACCTTTGGTTCTCCAGTTGAGTTTGGGCATGAGGATTCTGGCTTTATCCCCATCTCTGGAATTGTGCAAGCTTCACCTTCTTCATCTGTAAGTTGGGGATAACAATACTATTGCATAGGGTTATTGTAAGGATCGAATCTGGTAACCTCCATGAGAACCCTCAGCTCAGGGTCTTTGTATGAAGGTCTCCATGGTGTTGGTTCTTTTTTCTTTCTATATTTATATCTTATACACTGTTCTGTTGAAATTCTGTCCATAGCAAAGCCCACTGTCTTGAAGCCATTTGGATTTGGAAGGAAAATCACACAGCTTTGTATTTTACAGAGCACTGTATTTTGTGCCTCTCCTGTACAGTCTTTGATGTGATGTCTTTCACTAGGTTAGTCACCCTGTGCGCCCCGTCACCCTCCAATCTGGCTGAGCCACCAGGCAGAAAGCTGTCTAGGACAGAGGCAGAGCCTGAGTGAGCCCTGTAGTCTCCGCAGGACCTCAGCACAGTGCTGCCCACATAGCAGGTGTGATCTTGGGCCAGCTCACAGCAGATGTGTGGGGTGATTTAAAAAATAAATTTTTCTTTTTTCTTTCTTGTTTTTGAGACAGAGCCTCAAGCTGTCACCCTGGATAGGGTGCCGTGGCATCCACAGCTCACAGCAACCTCCAATTCATGGGCTCAAGTGAGTCTCCTGCCTCTGCCACCCAAGTAGCTGGGACCACAGGCGCCCACCACAACTCCCAGCCATTTTTTGGTTGCAGCTGTCATTGTTGTTTGGCGGGCCCGGGCTGGATTCGAACCCGCTGGCTCAGGTGTACATGGCTGGCGCCTTAGCCCGTTGAGCCACAGGCTCCGAGCCAAAATAAATTTTTCTTAAGTCATTAGGATAGTACCTGCTCACAAGGTGGTCATCATCTCCCTCGTCCCTGCTACTTCTGCCTATGCCTTCTTTTCTCTGCCCTTCAGGTGAGCAGGCTTGGCCTCTCCGAGGAGCGGCCAGGTTCATAGAGGGGTGGTTAGTTGGATGCAGCCTGACTACTTCCTAGTCGTGCTAGGGGTTGAATGGTACACCCCCCCAAAGATGAAATCCTAACCCTCTGAACTCAAGATGTGACCTTATCTGGAAAAGGGTCTTTATAGAGGTAAGTACCATGAGGTTATTGGCATGAGCCCTAATCCAATGTGACTGATGTTCTTATTAAAAGAAAAAATTCCAACACAGAGACAGACACATACAGAGGGAAGATAATGTGAAGACAAGGGATTGATGTCGACTGCCAAGAAGTGCCTGAGGCTACCAGGAGCCAGAGGCCTGGAGCAGATAGGTCCCTCACAGCCCTTCAAACAGACTGCCAACCTCGATTTTGGGCTTATAGCCCCTAGAATCGAGACAATAGGACATACTCTGTTTAAGACACCCAGCTTGTGAAATTTTGTTATGGCAATTCCAGGAAAATAATAGTTGTGGGAAGCAGACAAATTTATAAGTCTTTTTAGCTTTTTTTTTTTTTTTATCTACAGAACAGGATAATGACAAAGCATAGCTATCCCAAATTGGGTTCTTCGGGTTAAATAGTGCCTGGCATTTTGGGAAGAACTTCATAAATGGCATCCCTTTACTGTTAACATTCCATGGAGGCTCTGCCTTCCTTATTCCTGGACCACTTTTAAACTTAGCAATCCCTCGTTGAATTTTTCTAGAAACCTGTTTAGCTAGGTTTTGGTAACCATAGATTTTGAAAACTTGGTATAAAGTGAATCATATTTTCCCCATAGGAATCTAGTTCTAATTAGAAGTTTCATTTCCTTTTTTTTTTTTTTTTTTGAGACAGAGTCTCATTATGTCACTCTCAGTAGAGTGCTATGGCACCACAGCTCACAGCAACCTCAAACTCTTGTGCTTAAGTGATTCTCTTGCTTCAGCCTCCCAAGTACCTGGGACTATAGGCACCTGCCACAACACCCAGCTATGTTTTGGCTGCAGTTGTCGTTGTTTGGCAGGCTGGGCTGGGTTCAAACCCACCAGCTCCGGTGTATGTGGCTGGTGCTGAGCTACAGGTGCTGAGCCAGAAGTTTCATTTCCTAACAAAGTGCTTGGCACCAAACAATTGGTAAAATTATCTCATCATTGGTTAGTGTGTGCTAACTGGCTGAGCCCTCATCCCTCTCAAGTAATCATTTTAATCGGTAGCCTTTTTTGGAGAGGGTATACTTTTTTTCTTTCTTTTCTTTTGTTATGTAGGATACATTTTTTTCTTTTCTTTGTTCCTTTTTTTTTTTTTCTATTTTTTGAGATAGGGTCTTGCTCCATTGCCCTGGCTAGAGTGAGTGGCATCATCTAGCTCACTGTAACTTTGAACTCCTGAGTTCAAGTGATCCTCCAGACAGCCTCCTGGGTAGCTGGGACTATAGGTGTGTTCTGTCACACCTGGATAATTTTCCTTTTTTTTTTTTTCAGAGGAGTCTTGTGTTGCCAGGTTTAGGGTACCCTTTGAATGCGTACCTGTTGATCTCCTTAGTTCTAAATGCCTGTCATTGTAGATTACAGAAAGCAGGATGCAGGTTACTTGGTAGCTGTTAGGAAAACAAGTCCATGAATCCTGCTTGGTGTATGGGAGGTGGTCAGTGTCTGGAATTAGATGTAGGTATCTGATTCCAGTCTGTCACTTACAGCTGTATGACATTGGGCCAGTTATGTAATCCTTCAGAGCATTTGATTTCTCCTTAGCAAAACAAAATAAGGATTCTCACCCCATGTGGTTGTGACAAGGTTCAACAAGGTAACATGGGCCAGGTGTGGTGGCTCACGCCTGTAATCCTACCACTCTGGGAGACTGAGGCTGGTGGATTGCTTGAGCTCAGGAATTTGAGACTAGCCTGAGCAAGAGAGAGACCCTGTCTCTACTAAAAGCAGAAAAAAATTAGACAGGCATTGTGGCAGGTGCCTATAGTCCCAGCTACTTGGAAGGCTGAGGCAAGAGGATTGCTTGAACCCAAGAGACTGAGGTTGCTGTGAGCTATGATGCCACAGCATTCTACCCAGGGTAACAGAGTGAGAGTCTGCCTCAAACAAAAAAAAAAAAAAAAAAAAAAAAAAAGGAGGCACCTGTGGTTCAAGGAGTAGGGCACCAGACCCATATACCGGAGGTCGTGGGTTTAAACCTGGCCCCAGCCAAAAACTGGAAAAAAAAAAAAGTCAGTTCCTTTCCTCCCTATTGTCCCCATTTCTCAACTGTTACAATCTGTATGAGCATCGGCCCAAATCTTGGCCTCTTTAGGTGTGATGTGGAGGTCACTTTTTGACAGGTGAAGAGCTTATCATGCTGCCCAAATTATGCTCCTTAGACAGCTACCCTCTACCTCCATGCTGAGGACCCTTGAGTGGCACAGTTTAGATTTAAAAACTTTATTTCAGCATGGTCTGAACTGATTTTTCTGTCTCACTTAACCTCTTTTGGTAATAGTGTAACTTGCAAGTTGCTTATTAAAAAAAAAAAAAAAGCCTGCAAGAACTAACATTGAAGAATGAAGTATTATGACATGGGCGTACGTGTATGCATAATGGCCAAAAAAGTAAATTTTCTTAAAGCTCATATTCTTTAATTATGAATTGGTCATCTGTGTAAATTCAATGTATATTTTTGAAGTTCTTTATGATAAATCTGCATTAATAACTATGGCTATTTGAGCACTTAGGATTCAGATAACATCAATAACCGAAAAATCTCAAAGCTCTTTATAAACATCGAGGCAGACAGTATTAATATCCATATAAAACAGACTTCAGTTTGAGCTTAATTGAATTAGTCATTTGGTATCCGATGAGGGGTCTGCTCTCCGGTTTCACTTAAAAAGCAATGGAGTAGGAAAAGAAAGAGGCATAGAATGTTATGCTTTGGCATCATTTTATTTGTTTTATTAATTTGCTAGTCTCAAAGCCATTCTCAGATGATCCCATTAAAGGGAGGTGGGATATTTGCCATTTTCCATAAAAGTAACGATAGATGACAGGAGAGAGGAATCATTCATGCCTTAGTATAACTTATATAAGTCATTCTATAACTGGTTTTTTTTGTACCCTTAAAGTCAAATGATCTTATTTCCTATAAAAAATAAAAGGTATACATTCCTTTGGGGAAAGTTAAAAACACGGGAAATTTCCAAAGGGTTTTATACCCTCCTCTGATTGATAATGATTTGCACAAACTATGTTCAGGTACACCATGGTTTGGGTTCTATGTAATCTGGGAGCCAAACGTAATGTGACTCATTATAGAGCAAATCATATTTTCCCATAGGAGTCTCGTTTTAATTAGAGGTTTTATTCCCGACAAAGTGCTCAGCATCCTATAAATTATAAATGCGGTCACTAATATATCATAAAAGTAAAGATACAATAATTTACATTGCTGCAATAATTTAAAATAGCATCATACTCCTAGTTACACACAATGGGCACGCATATACATTGATTATCCAAAAGGCCCAAGTGCTTTATAAAATATACATCCAGAATATAAAATGCACAGTTATGCCATGATTTAATGTATATGAAAGAACTTAATAAACTGTAGAATGCTATACAGATGTAAGCTGAAATTTTATTAGCCTTGTGCATATAGCTTAACTTAATACCGTGGGGTGAGGGGATACTTAGGCTTCACCCAGAAGGTTCGCTGAAAGATCAACTCACCATA
>CAUYRH010095174.1:0-19197 GCA_963574655.1 Perodicticus potto
TCTTATGTCTGGCAGCTTTCAGAATTTTCTCCTTCATATTAACTTTAGTGAAGTTAATTATGACGTGCCTGGGGGATGTCTTATTTGAGTTGAGTCATGCTGGGGTTCTGAAACTGTCTGCTATCTGAATTTCAGAATCTCATGGCATGTCTGGAAAGTTCTCTTTCATAATCTCATAAGGTAAATACTCTGTGCCTTGTGACACCAGTTCATTGTTTTCAGGTATCCCTATAACGCGAATATTGGTTTTCTTCAAGTTATCCTAGAGCTGTCTGAGAGAATGATTTGTTTTTGCCTTCCATTTCTCTTCCTATTTGGAATTTCAGAAGTGTTCAAAAACTTTGTCTTCCATGTCAGAAATCCTTTCTTCTGCTTACTCTATACTGTTACTGAGGGATTCTACTGTATTTCTCAGATCTTTGAGGGCTGCAACTTCTTGTTTCAATGTGTCAAAATCTTTGGCCATTTTGTCTTTGAATTCATTGACCTCTTGAGACAACTTTTGGGTCATTTTTTGGATTACTGCTTGAAATTCTAGTTCCATCTTTTCCTCCATTCCACTGATCTTATTTCCTATCTGGACTCTGAATTTGATTTCTGACATCTCATCCATTTGCTTATGGAAGGGATCTTGTGGTATATCTACCTTGTTGTTCCTTGGGGGAGTTGATCTACTCTGATTATTCATATTGCCAGTTTATTTGTTGATTCCGCCTCATGTTTATTTTTCACTGTTGCCTTTGACCATCCTCAGAGTTGGGGAGGTGTCTCTCCCAGATCAGACTCCGGCAGGATCACTCTGTGGTTGCTCGATCTTTGTAGGGAGTGACTCTTTGTCACTCCTCTGGGACTGCCTCAGCCAGAGATTTCTGGCTGTGGGAGCAGCTCCAGAATGTGGCATGCCCGGATCAAGCAGCAGGGCATTGGATGGTGCACCTGGTGGCCTTTGCAAAGGGAGCCCATGCCTCTACCACTCTCTGGCTGGGAGGAGGACTCCAGTGGGAGGTCACAAGTATTGCCCCTCCTGAGTCCCTGGCCAGATGGGCAGGCCCGGTACAGAGGCAGAGAGAGTAGGGGAGGACACAGGTTGTTTGTCTCCCGGATTTCCTAGCCCTGGCAAGCAGGCAGACATCTGACAGGTTCCCAGGGGATAGCCTGGCTGCTGCTGGTGGCAGGCCAAGGCGAGTGCCTATCAGAGCTGCACAGGAGTCCCTGTGGAGTTCCTGGCCACTGCTGGCATTAGGCCAAGGCGAGTGACAATCAGGGCCACATGGGAGCCCCAGCAGAGTTCCTGGCTGCTGATGGCTGCAGGCCAAGGCAAGCGCCAATTGGGCAGCACAAGAGTCCTGGTGGGGTTGTTGCCCAAGGTGAGCGCCAATTGGGGCCATGGGGGAGTCTCGGCTGAGTTCCTGGCTGCTGCTGGCAGTGTGCCAAGGCCCAGAGGAGTTCCTGGCTGCTGTTGGCAACGCCCAAGGCAGCGCCAATCAGGGCCACTCTGGAGTCCTGGTGGAGTTCCTGGCCACTGCTGGCAGTGGGCTGAGGCCCGTGGGGCACTGATCAGAGCCACACAGGGGTCCCTGCAGAGTCTCTGGCCAGCGGGTGGTGGGCTCAGTGGGGGGCCGAGTGGAGATCAGCAGTTCAGGTGGAGTTCCTGGCCTGGGGGCTGGTGGGGGCTCAGTGGGGCCCTGGAGTCTTACCTGGCAGGCCACATGGCCCAGCAGACAGGGAGGGTGGTCGCTGCTCTAGTCCTCCTCCCTCAGTTGCAACAGAGGTCAGGCTTCTGGTGCGTCAGGTAAGGAGGTAAGGGTGGCGGAAAACTGTAGTTCAGTTTTTTTGCCTGAAGCTTGGTTTTTTGGAGTCGCAGCTTGTGTCAGCAGAGGTAACCTGCAGTTATCAGTTCTCTCTCGGCTAGGCTCTAAGTCTTCAGCTCCATTGGGCTGTTTCTGGAGGTTATCTTTCCTTTTGGACAGGAGCCTCTGTTGGAAGCTGCTTCCAGTTGGCCATCTTGCCCCTCCCCCTAGAAATTTTTCAATTATTTTTTTTGATACCTTGGCATACTACAATAAATTTGATGAACCTCTCATAGACTTCTCATAACTTAATCAGGGAATCTTACACAATCGCTTTGGTTTTTCAACTATAAGATAACAGATTGTCCACAAACATTTAAATCCAAGGAAAATCAAATGTTTATTTTGTTTTTCTGTTTAGCCACTGTGCTATCACAAAGCAGAAGTCCATTACTTAACTGTGATTATCTAGAATTATGTTTAATTTCTTTATCAACTATTGTTTTCAGAGAGGAATTATTTCATCATTAAAACCTGTTATACATTTGACCTCAATCCCTGACCACCAAAGTGAAAGGTTAGTGGGATGGATTTTTAGAAGAGCCAAAGTCTGTTGTGATATAAGAAAAGAATGTATTACTCCTTTCACAACTGTGATCTGCACAGGTCTCAAAACAATTCAAGGCCTGAATTGTTTAAAGGAGCTCGTTGGAATAAAGCCCTGATGATGCTGCTTCCTGGGCTTAACCTTGGCTCCATTCTGTGGAGTGAATACTCCTCACCCTATCTGGAGATATTCCTTGCTTTCTCTTGCCTCATTTGCTTGTTCTGCAAATGTTCAGGCTGCAGTCTTTTACCCAGGCTTGTTCTTTTCTCCAAGAGAATATGATTCAGCAGATGCAAAGCTCTGCATTAATTCTTTACACCTACCTGTGCTCAAAACCAGCATTCTCTGACCTATTGGAAGAGAGTAGCAGTGAGAAATCTAGTCTGTTAGTGGTAAAATTTACTATGACCAGAACCTGGATTACACACAGTGAAAATCAGCCTTATGCATGAGTGTAAAAAATGGCCAGTTATGTAGTATGATTTGGACATGGTTGCACTCTACCTTACTCTCAAAATATACTTCCAATGTGCCTGTCTTTATGCCTGATATTCTTCTATTAAAGATGGATTCCTCTAGTTTCAGGCTATCTCCTCTACAAAATGCAAATCCTGCTGGCTAGCACAGTGCTCAGGCACTTTAGTAGATTCCCACTGTTAGCTGAATGAATAAATGAATTTGAGGAATTATCTATTAAACTAATTCACAATGAAGTATTAATAGGGGTTATTAGGTTACTAGATGATGTAACCATTTAAAATAAGGCTTCTCATACCATAGAAAACAGCAATCCTACTGCTAGGAATATATCTACCATGCCATAGAAAACAGCAATCTCATACCATAGAAAACAGCAGTCCCACTGCTAGGAATACATCTACCATACCATTGAAAACAGCAATCTCATACCATAGAAAACAGAAATCCCACTGCTAGGAATACATCTAAAGAAAGAACATCAGTATATTGAAAAGATATTTGGACTCCCATGTTTATTGCAGCACTATTCATGATAGCCAAGATCTGGAATCAACCTAAGTGATTATCAGTGGATGAATGGATAAAGAAAATATGGTACATATATACAAGCAAATTTTTTTTGGCCACAAAATAGAGTGAAATTATGTCAGTTGCAACAACATGGATGGAACTGGAGACCATTATGTTAAATGAAAGAAGCACAAGCACAGAAAGACAAAATGTAACATATTCTTACTCATATGTGAGAGCTAAATATTAAAATAATTGATTTTATGGAGACAGAGACAGTGGTGATAAGTGGGAATAGTTAATGGGTGCAAAAATAGTTTGATAGAATGAATAATTTTTGATAGCACAACAAAGTGACTATAGTCAACAAGCTATGTATACTTTAAGATAACTAAAAGAGTGGAATTGGAATGTTCCTAACACAAAGAAATGATAAATGCTTGAAGTAATGGATACCCCAATTACCTTGATTTGATTATTACACCTTGTATGCCTGCATCAAAACATCACATGTACCCTATAAACATATGCAACTGTTTTGTACTCATAATCACTAAAAACAAAAAAGAAAAAAAAGAGTAATGCTTCTTAAACTTTGATGTGTATAACAATCACCTGGAGATCTTCTTAAAAGACAGATTCTCGGGCTGGGCATAGCCTATGAATCTGCATTTCTAACAAGATCTTAGGTAATGTTAGTGCTGAATCATACTTCAAGCAGTAAGGATTTAGGAGGCCTTCGGGCAAAGGTTTCCCAACTTACCTGATAAAAGAATTGCTTAGGGTATTGGTTAAACATTGAAAATTAGAATCTCTAGGGGATAGATCCAAGAATCTGCATTTTATTTTTTTGCTTTATGAAGTCATAACTGTATACATTAATTCATTGATGGGGTACAATGTGCTGATTTGATATACAATGTGGAATGCTTACATCAAACTGATTAACATAACCATCTCCTCACTTATTTGTTTGTGCTAAGGCATTTATACTCTATTCTTCATGGTTTTGAAATGTACCATTGCTTTGTGCACATTAAGTGAGGTCCCACCAAATACCCTCCCTCCTCCCGGTGCTTCTGGTGATTTGAATGATTGAGAAACTAATCCATTAGGAGAGAATAGGGTACAAGCTTAAAAATATGTGAGGGCATTGCTATGATCAATGGGCCTTTTGGGAGTAAAGGGGAGATGCAGAAAGAACACAGGGACAGATTAGAAAACATTTAGCTACGATTTTGCTTCAGAGCCATTCCTGTACGTGGCCTGGAGTTAGGGGGTAAAAGAAAAGTGAGCAGCCTTTGAGTTTTTTCAATGTGAAGTATTGATATCCGTTTTTACTAGCACTTGGTTTTCTAGATTTTTGATTTGTTCCTCAATTAAGTTTGATATCTTTAAAACAGCCAAATTTATAAACAAAATTTTAGAGTATTATTTTTAACTTAAAAATTGTCCTTATATTTATCTTACCTGCAAGTTTTTAAACCTTAGCCCTTTCTTCATCATAGATTCCGTGAAAAACATCGGGAAAACTTATTTTCTTGGACTAATAAGACAGAGATGAGGGGGTATGGTCTATCAAGCAGGGCTGCTAAAGTGACTGTCATTTCTTTAATATCCATCCACTGAGTCATGGAGCAGCATGATGCCCAGCAGTAGGATGTAGTCAGCAATGCATTTCAGTATACAGCTATTCCGGTATGATATTATTTCAGGCATCACCAACGACCAAGGTGAAATCTCAAATAATACATTCTGAACAAAATGTGTTGTAAGCATGAGGAGCTGCTGGGACTTGGTGGGGGGGAACTTCAGTGGCAGATTCAAGCTAGGCAACTCAGGGCACACTGAAAATATCACTGACTTGCCAGAGGCCTCGTTACAAGTTGGTGGCATTGCTCATATTTGTATTACATTTTTCTTATTTCCATCCCTTGGGCTATTGATGTCTCAGTATTGAAACTATTCTTTAGAAAGATCTTATCCTCATAATCATATACTTTTGAATTCTGTTTCTTCTGTTCCTCCTTCCTTTCACATTTCTGTAATTCAGATAGAGGTTCAAATTTGCAGCCAGCCACACAGGAAGAGTTTTCAAATTATCTCAGGCAAGAAAGACTTTTCTTTGTGAGATGTTAGACTTGTGTTTTGTCAAGCAGCATTCTAGGATGGAAAGCTGTAAGGCCCCAAACTCTATTACTATCCTTATATTGTCTTAGGTCTTAAGTCACTTTAGGAAAGGCAGGCATGAAGATTCTGGTAAAGACATCTATGAATTTTCAGGATCACTTCAAAGAGTCCAGAGTTGTAGGGTTAAATATCATAGAGTTGGCCTCATTGCTAATAGGTGCTAAGTTTGAACTTTGGACAGCTACCACCAGTGAACAATGATGTCTATTTCAATGTATGTCTGCAGTTGCTTAGTTGCCTTCAGATGTGAATAAATGTTCACATTCTGTTTATGATTTAATTACAAAACCACAACTAGTCAACTAACTCATTTTGATTTGCAACTCCGACTTATGAAGAAAATGATATGCAGGTTGTTAGATGGCACTGAAGGACTCAGACATAACATTTCTTTTCTTCTGCAAAAAAGAAGGTACCAGAGATACCAACTCTGACTTTGAGGGTAGATCGAGGTCCAGGAATGTCAGAGGAGTGCTTGCAATTTGGAACAAATTGCAAGGTTTAGGGATATTAGAAGAATTGAGGATTAGTGACCCTGGGAGGTATCTTGAGGTCTATGACATTTAAAAAGTTAAAGGATTCTCCTCAATGCCAAGATCATTTTTTTAATTTGGAGGCTGGGACTAAGCATGTGCCTGAAAGAGGCTCAGGCTTAATTTTCCAAAGCTTTTTAAAAGCTTGTATGTCCAAAGCTTTTTAAAAGCCTGTGGGTCCTGACTTTTTAAAGTCCTGGGATGAGAAGGAGCCAGTCAGCATGTTTTCCATACTTTCTACTTTTTTCTTCTCTTAAACACTTTATTCCAAACATAATTAAAAGGTTGGTACTACCAGTGTCTTATTATATGAGGTCATGTAAATGGGCAATTTGTGTCCATATAGAGGTTTATAAGGATGTTTTATGTTTATAAGGCAAGAATATGTGGATACATGTCCATAATGGAAAAGGAAACATTTTAGAAATCTCCAATATTGGTTGTTATAGAAATTCACAGCTCCTGTACTGGGAAAATTCCAGTGTATGATGAAAACATACCCCTAAATTCTAATCAAATTTATTCTCATGGTCATACAGGGAAAATTAGCTTCCTATAGTCTCTGAAGCCTTTCGATTGACACTAGTAAATGTAAAAGAAAAAAAAAATTTCTCAGCTTCTTTCATAACTGTTTGAAATGCTAATTGACCAGCATGTGTCCAATCAACCCAGAGTTTATACCACTTCAATCCCTCCCTAGGAAGGTTTGCATATTAGATGAAATTAGTCTCTACACCAAGAAAATATGAACCTAAATGAGCTGAAAATGGAACTCAAATGTGACAAGTGAAAAATGGATTGTTCCTAAGTTTCTTGCCTCAATTTTCCCCCAAGGGTCTCTCAAAGGGGACCACTTCCTAAAACAACAGCAGTAAATTTTAGGAAAATTAACTTACCAATGAGATGGAAATGATGGTGGATTTGTGTATGGCTATAAACACACAGTTCCAATGATTTACAAAAAGCTGTGATGGGTGTGGCTCAAAGTAGATTTCTAATCCCATTCTTCATTGAATAATTATGACTTTCTAGCCTTTTTTTAACTGAGTATGAAGTTCGATGATACAGGAGATAACATAGCAAGACCACTATGAAAAAGAAAAGGGGATAGGTAGCAAGAAATAGACAAGGAAAAGTAATATAGTACATTAAACATTGGCCTGGGATTCCATCACCTGCAAGTAAATTATACTTTTGAAAAAAAAAAAACAAAACATGAAGCTTTGCAACATGAATTTTCTATAGACCAAGATTGCCCAGGGTGCCCCACGTGGTAGTAGTAGCAGGGGTGGGATTCCATCCCAGGTAGCCCTGATTTGGAGCCTATGCTTTTAACTCCTAGTTTTTTAACTTGAAGGGATTTCAAGGTTCAAATCAAATGTAATCATGTGTGTTAAAGTGCTTTGAAAACAATAAAATGCTAGATAAATAGGAGGTATTATAAAAGTTACTGAGCCTAGCAGAAGGCTTTGGTTTTCTTTGAGGAAACATTTTCTTTACAGTAGGAAAGTGTTAGGTGATAGGGGAAATTATAATGTACTAGGAATAATGCTTTGGTTTGAAATGCCTTCAAAGCCTAGTGTAGCAGAAAGCTCACCGGACTGAAAGGAAGCAAACAAAAATTCTAGCCCAATTTGAGCTACTAATAATAAACTAATCAACCTTAAATAAGTCATCTCAACTTCATTTCTCTGATCCTGCATTTCATCAAATATGAAGCAAGATGATTCGAGTGTAGACAATTGTTGCTGACCTTTCAGAGGCCATGAACTATTTATACACATATATTAGATTATATACTCTAATAAAAGCTATGTCACCTCTTCACAAAATTTTGCACATGACTTTAGGGTTTCACAGACCTACTGAAACCTATCCATAGTTCCACAGACTCAAAGTTAAAAATTCCAGGTGTAGATGTTGAAAGTTCATTGTAGCTCTCAGATTCTAAGATTGGAGCCACACTTTGTAAATACATCTTTTAAAAATTTTTTTATAGGAAAATATCCTTCATAAATCATGGAAAGTCTGTATGAAACCACTGTGCTACAGTGGTCATATCATATGATTTAGAATTCA
Source organism: Perodicticus potto (assembly GCA_963574655.1). Classification (NCBI taxonomy): domain Eukaryota; kingdom Metazoa; phylum Chordata; class Mammalia; order Primates; family Lorisidae; genus Perodicticus; species Perodicticus potto. The sequence continues at coordinate 8,190 of CAUYRH010095174.1, forward strand.
GGAATGGATCACCATTGATAGTAGTGAGGTATACCTATAATAGCCCACAAAAGAATTCTGCATTTCAATTTTATTTTTTGAGCAATTTTTATGAAGGGGGAGGAGAGAGTCATAGTAGCAGTATCTATCTTGATATATTAATCATATATTTAGCTTTGCACTGCATCTAGAAAAGTGCTGGACTTAACCGTTTTTAGTTCTGGTATCAGCAAAAGATAACAGCACTGTTTCATGCTGGTCCACAGGGAACAGAAATATTTTATCATAAAAAGCAGTCTTTGACATGGAAGCCATAAAGAAATTTATATCTATAAAAGCAGACAATGTCAACCCCAACTGGGTTCAAGATTTGTGGGTGGTCTGTTTGTGAAACATTTCTAATTATTGTGGCAAGTCCTGCTGGGATTGCTAAAATTAAGCATCTGTCATATCCATTTCCTGCTGTTTTGAAACAGCTGCAGGAATTGTCAAAGAATCCCAAAGTCCATGGCATGGTGGAACAAATAGGAAATGTTTTTAGAAAGCTCCCAGTCTACCTTTTCATTTTATAGATGAGAACCACTAAGGTTCTGTCTTCAATATGATCCTTTGGAAATAGACCGAGATAGACATTTGTGTGGTGAAACTTTCAGGAACAAACCTGGAAGAAAGTGAGAAAAACTGGATTGAGCAAAAGCAGCAGCTGAATTATGATACATTCACAGCAAAAGCCTTAGTCTATTTCGTAGGGAGTTCATGAACCAACACTGTCTTTCAGAGTTGCCTCTGACTTAGGTGAGGGCTAGGTACAGGGTTCTGTAGGCCTGCCTTGCCCATTCATTGGATGTTGGCTGCCCATAGAGAGTGTCATAACATTGAACAATCAGCTAGGACCGAGAGTAATTTCTGGAAAGGAAGTCATCTGTAAGGCATCAGCAGCCAATATTCCTGGTAACGTGGAGCATGAGTGCCTTGTTCTTATAGGTGAGTGTTGGATGGTATGGCCTAGCATCCTCTACATTATCAGACAGTTCAGTTTGAAACACTATTATCTCTCACCTACATCACTGCAGTAGCCTTCAAACTGGTCTTTTACCTTAAATCTTGCCTTAATTCAATCTATTAACACTGCAGCTGGTTTTGTCTTTATACAACCCAATTCCTGTCATGTTACTATATCTTATTAGTCATTAATGGTTCCTCATACTTTCTAGATATTCTAAATACCTTAGTGTGGCTTCTAAGAACTTTCTTGATCTGACTTCTGTTTTTGGTCACAGCTCTTTCAGTTCTTCTCTTGACTTCCCCAGACCAGCCATGGTACTACTTGCAGTTCTATAAATGAGTTGTATTCTCTTTTGCTTATGAGCCTTTGCACACGCTATTCCCTTTGTCTGGAATTCTGCACCACACACACACATATTTAGGAAACTTCTAGTTTGGAAGCTCCCTCTTTTAATAAGCCTCTTCTGACAATTTCCATAGTGTCCCATGATTACTCCAATTGTAATTATCTTCTGTTATGCTCTATTTATATACTAGAACTTGGTAGGTAAACAATAAATACTTGTTGAATGTATGGGTGACTTGTCTTATCCAAGGTCACAGGGATGGATTGTTTTTAACACTTTGTTTAACTTTCTATGAGAACATATCATCTGTCTACCAAGGTTTTATGCCTATATCCACATGGAATTATATGAAATCAGGCCATTACAAATATATGGTAGAATCACATGATAGATGAAACAGCTTTAGCTGAGGTGAGAAATGTAACATCTTTAAAATGGTGTGACCTATGTGTCAGATTCTTATATCTTCTCTGAAAGGCGATTTGAAAGAAACTGTAATCCTCTGAGGGATGTGTAGTGACAGGTAGAATCATGCCATAGCATTCAGAACTGATAGGCTGGAGTATAGAAACGTTAATCATAGTCAATAGGATTAATTGTTGATTATAGACATGTCTTCCTTCTGACAAATTTGTGGACTCTGCATGGATTTGCCTATAGGAGATTTTAGCAGGAGTGCTGTAGAGTCAGGGTCAGATTAAAATTGTGTGCTTGAAAATTATTGCCAAGAGACTTTAAAATTTTAGTTATATTTTCAGAAAGCCAATGCCTTTTCCTGGGTAATGTTCCATTCCAGACAAGTATTATGCCATTTTCTTGGCCAACTGGTGCTCTGTTTAATGATGTAGCTAGGCTGTGGTACCTCCATTATATAAACTGACCTTTAAAAATGTTATAGCAAGGCATTAATCAGGGAAATCCTCTCTGAAACCAACAAGGAATAAACAGGAAAAAAAAAGATATTACTACCCTTTGTGTACAATCTAGCTGAGCCTCCTCCCAAGAGCAAGCCTCTCTCTGACCTTTCATCAACCTCTGTTTTCTCTTGGCTATTGATGCTTAGCAAAATCAAGTGTTATTAGAAGAGGTGCTAATAACATTTTGACAGGACACACATACTTTGTGTCAGTCAGTCTCCATAAGCAATACAGTCATATCACATATCTGGAATTGATTAATTAAGAAAGTACCTCTTGATTAGTGAGTTTCAAACATTTGAATTAGTTGTAGACTTCTGAGAATCAGATAAAAAGTCTAAGTAAGGGTCATGTTAAAATGAAAGTTCTCAAAATTTTACATTTGATTTCATAGGGATGATGGACTTTCCAAAGCTCTTAAATGGACCAGTGTGTAAAAGCCACTTATTTAGAGATAAGAAACAATGGCTCCCACTTTTTAAGTGATAAATATGTCCCAGGCCTTGTGTTAAGCATTTCATTTACTCCACACAGTTTACTTACTCTCATCTCATTTAATCCACACAATTACCCTACAGGGCAAATACATTGATTATTAACTACTTCCCCTAAGAAAACAGCTTAGAACTGGTAGAACTGGAATTCCAACACAGGATTCCGATAGGCTTCATATCCTATAACCTTAACTTTATACCATTCAGTCTCTAGTGAGTTTTGTAAGCTTCTATCTGATTGGATCTTTGTACTTTAGTAGCATTGACCATCAATCTTGCCTTGCTTCTTGTTTCCGAAAGCACCCATCTTTAAATAGTTGTTTATGAATTTTGAGTTTAAATATTCTTACCTTATATTCTATTGATTGTCAATATAGCTGAGCACACCACTGGCCTAATCAAACTACAATTAGATAAACAGAATAACCATTTTTCACTTTGTATAATATTTTTTCAGAAATATAAATGATGGAATATGTCTTGTAATCTAATTCAAAACTGTCATTCTGCCCTTACCTCATTCAGTGTATTTTAGGAGTATGTAAGGATCATTTGTATAGCAAAGTTCAAGTCATGATCTCTTGTCTATATCGAAAATACCTAGTCAAATTTTGGACCACTTACATTGTCCTAAAACAATATAGGTAGAATAGGCAGTAGTCAGTATGGTATAATTTAGGATGTTGTGTTATGATGAAGCACACATTATAACCCTAAATACCTTGGTATGCATCCTTAAAATGAGAATTTTTCCCCTTCAGAGTCAAAATAACATTAGCAGACCTAAAAATTAATAATTCCTTAATATTATTCAATATCATACATATTCAGTTTTCTTTTTTAAATTTTTTTTATATTATCATTATTTTTTACAGTTTATGTCTCCAACAAAAGTTTAATAACCAGAATACACAGAGAACTCAAACGTATTAGCAAGAAAAGAACAAGTGATCCCATCTCAGGGTGGGCAAGGAACCTGAGGAGAAACTTCTCTGAAGAAGACAGGTGCATGGCCTACAGACACATGAAAAAATGCTCATCATCCCTAATCACCAGAGAAATACAAAACAAAATTACTTTGAGATATCATCTAACTTCAATAAGATTAGCCCACATCACAAAATCACAAAACCAGAGATGTTGGCATGGATGTGGAGGAAAAGAAACACTTCTACATTGCTGGTGGGAATGCAAACTAATACTCTCCTTTTGGAAAGATGTTTGGAGAACACGTAGAGATCTAAAAATAGAATTGCCATTTGATCCTATAATTCCTCTACCAGGTATATATCCAGAAGACCCAAAACCACATTATAACAAAGATATCTATATCAAAATGTTTATTGCAGCCCAATTCATAATTGCTGTGTCATGGAAAAAGCCCAAGTGACCATCAACCCATGAATGGATTAACAAATTGTGGTATATGTAGCCCATGGAATACTATGCAGCCTTAAAGAAAGATGGAGACTTTACCTCTTTCATGTTTACATGGATGGAGCTGGAAACTATTCTTCTTAGCAAAGTATTTCAAGAATGGAAGAAAAAGTATCCAATGTACCCAGCCCTACTATGAAACTAATTTATAGCTTTCATATGAAGGCTATAACCCAATTATAGCACAAGAATATGGGGAAAGGGGCAAGGGAGGGGAAGGTACGGGAGGGGGGAGGTTCGGTGGAGGGAGGGGAATTGGTGGTATCACATCTATGGTGCATCTTAGAAGGGTATAGGTGAAACTTACTAAATGTAGAATATAAATGTCTGAACACAATACCTAAGAAAATGCCATGATAGCTATATTAACTAGTTTAATGAATATATTTCAAATTGTATATAAAACCAGCACATTGTACCCCATGATTACATTAATGTACACAGCTATGATTTAATTAAAAAAAAAATACTCTCCAGAGGAATACTTACATGGAGATGGACATTTGAGGAGATGAGAGACTCAGTCTCAAAAGGAGCATTTCGGGGCTCAGGCCCCCGTGTGAAGGAAGTGTTCAAGGTCAGTTGGCCTTTGCTGGTCTTCCCAATCATACAACACAAGGCCACAGCTCACTGTGACTGGCACTCAGCCTAACCTGCCCACATCCCCACTGTTGACCCACAGTGTTTGCATCTCCTATTTTTTGTATAACTCCAGGTATGCAGTGTTTCCAGAGGACAAACCTGCCCACCAACTGGACCACACTTTGACATTGCCACCAGGGCATACTGTCCAATGAGCCTCCCATAGACTAAATTGTTATGTTCTTAGAACTCTAGTTTATGACAGTGACCCAGAAAACTGTAAGGGTGTTACCTACTGCCAACTTCGTAAAATATATTTTACTGAACTCAGTCCTTGGTAATGTCACCCAGACTCAAATATAATTCCACCAATTTGTCTCAGCTGGCAGAGACTTTACAGCCAACATACACAGACTGGCAGATAGAGGCACAGAAGATAAAAAGAAAAATGACTTGTGTTTATCTCTCACAATTCCAAGACTGTTCAACTATACTGAAAGGTTGGTAAAAAACTTGTGATGGTGTTGGGAGCCTTTTGGCAGTAAAATTTCAATAAAAAAATACATGATGTTCAAAAAAAATCATAGCTGTGTATATTAATGCAATCATGTAATTAATACAATGTGCTGGTTTTATATATGACTTGAAATATTTTCATCGAACTGGTTAACATAGCTTTCATGGCATTTTCTTAGTTATTGTGTTCAGACATTTATATTTAGTAAGTTTCACCTGTACCCTTCTAAGATGCACCATAGATGTGGACCCATCAATTACTCTCCCTCCACCCATCATCCCACATATTCAGTTTTCCATTGTTCTCAAAATATTCTTTAAGTTTGTCTATTTTTCCATATTAGTATTCAATCCAGGAACATACATTAGATCTGATTGTTATGATAATTATCTTTTAAATTGAACATTCTTTTCTCCATTATAGGAACTTTCTGAAGAGACTAAGTCAGTCATCTTCTAGGCTTTCTTAAAGCACTGTTTAGCTGGTTTCTCTATCCGCTATGTGTCCTATAAGCTGAAAATTGGATGTAGAGACTTGTTTAGATTCAAGCCAAACATTTTTGACAAGATTATCCTATTGGTGCTGTTGGATAGTCCATGTTGCATCCCATTACATCAGTAATTGTCTCACTAGTGATACTCATCCCATTAGTGATGCTCAGACTGACCCTAGATTAAGGTGATAACTGTGATTTCAGGAATTTGGGGCATTCTTTCCATCGGTCTAAATCCTTATTGTTATACCAAATTTTTCTCCCTTATTGTTATCACATTTTTTCCTCAATAATTCTTCCAGGTCTCATGTCTCTTCAATAGGCATCAATTTCTTTTTCTACAATTAGATATAAAGCCAGGAAGATGACTGCTTTTCTCTAGAGTCTTTAAATTCTTTCTTAAGAGTTCAAATAAGGAGTGAAAAGATAGCACTTCCTAGGAGAGAGAGCCCAGAAAAGAATGAGCTGCTGGAGAAATTTTAAAAACATGGTCAATTGTACACCATTTTTGAGGAATGACCTTGGCTTAAGCATTGTCAAACATGGAAGATCGATTTCAGAAAGAGATTTGTTATTTTCCCAGAGAAGACCTGTCTATGCAACAAACTTATACGTGAGAGGAAATATTCGAGCCTGGTGTTCCTAGGGCAGGTAAAGATTGGGCTATTCACCTGCAGTGATACCTCACCCCTGCTGCAGAGTTCCCTCCCCCATCCCATACTTACTACTAAAACTCTTCCCCATCCTTTTATCATACAAGAACACTCTCACTTTTCTTTTGATTCTTGTTTTCCTTTTTTTCTTCCATATAAAGCCTTTTCCAAATCAATAATTATATAGCTTTATTCATAGTTAGGGACAAGAGCTTTCTTTTCCAGATACATATTTGAATTTTTACTGGATAGTGTGTTGGTACATGGCTATAAGCTAGGTACATGGCTAATAGCTATGTTGTTAAATGGTGAACTTGCAGGTGGTACTAACAGTGGGAGAGATATATTTGAGGGCATACCTTCATGATGTTCCTTAAATCACACTATAGAGGTTACTGTGTATCTTACCTTCTATAAGGTTAGCCTTGTTCCAGGAGAAACAAACTCGAAAGAGCTACCTGCCTAAACTACTTAGGTATGTTTATATTATAAAACAGATTCAAAGGGATCACATTTCTGACTAGACTTTTCTAATTAGTAGATATGAACACCTCATCTGTGGCAACCATTAGTTACCAGACCAACATACTTAATAAAAGTGACCCAGTATGCATTATGGGTGTTTGCTCAGAGTATCAATTTTACCACTGAAATTGAAAAGCACCTTCTCTGATGAGTTTTGGAAAACAAAGTCATCAATCTCAATAGGAATGCTATGGATATGGTCACTTTTGATGCACAAAATGGCTACTAATTATTCTCAAGTGAATGCCTCCAATACACAGTAACAAATTGCATTTAAAGTTGGCAACCTTTAAAAACTGTGTGCCAGGACTCCATTTATTAAGTCCTTTGGTAGTGAGCAGCTGCTTCAGTCAGATGAGGCCTGGCTATTCCTATTAGCAACAGTAGAGTTGGGTACTATGCGTTGAGAAAGGGTGGCTGACATGATCTCTGGACTCCTTTGCTGCATGTCTCTTTCTGCAATCCTCAACAGCTATGCTTTGGGTTAACTCTGCAAATGGATCCCTTTCTCCCAGATACTAATTAAATTAAATGAATACACATTCAACAATGTTTTTATACCTAAATATTTATTAAGGGAATAAGTGTGATGGTCACTGTGGCAGAAGCTATGGATATTATGGTAAATAGGGTTGACATGTTGACTTCAAACTTAATATAGTGGGAAGATGGATAGTAAATACAAAAATAATTACAGAACTGCAAGTTATTTTAAGTGCTATGAAATGGACAAATGGAATCTAGGCCTGAAAATATAGTAAGCACAGGCTCACTTAAGCACAGTGATCAGAGAAGTATCTACTATGTGCCAAATACTTGGCTAGCTGTTTTGTTAAAAGGGTGTAGGTGAGACAAGGTCCTTGTCCCTGAGTAATTGTCAATTCATAAAGAGTTAAATAAGAAATACATGTATGATGCATAATGGAAACTGAGTGGAAGGAACAATTAATTCTGCCTGGGTAGAATAGGGTAGGGACATCAGACACAGAGAAAGAGTGACATCTGAGCTGGTTCTCAAAGGATTTCTGGAAGAATACTAGGAGAACATAAATGGCCAGTAATGAGAGTAAAGGCAATAGCAAGAGGAAAGGTATCAAGGTATTTTGAAGGGAACGAAGGAGTTTATTTTGAAATCCTGACCTCAAGTGAACTTTTCTATAGAACTCCAGTAAAGAAAAGATAAATGCAGAACTGCTCTATTTGAAGCAGCAGAGGGAATAGGTAATAGAGGAGCTACAGTTTTCCATGGGTGCCATAGCAAATGGCCATAAACTTAGTGGCTTAAAAGACATAAATTTATTATCTTACAACTCTGGAGGTCACTAGGCTAAATTAAAAGTGTCAGAAGGACTGTGTTTCTTTCCCCTGGCTCTCAGGGAAAATTTGTTTCCTTGCCTTTTTTGGATTCTAGAGGCTACCCACCTTCCTTGACTCATGGCCTCCTTCATCTTCAAAGCCAGCAGCATCAAATCTCTTTGACCTTAGTTCTTCCATCATGTCTCTTGCTGATCACAGCTAGGAAATGTTCTACACTTTCAAGGACCCATGTAATTTGATTAGGCCCACCAAGATAATCCAGGTAAATACCTCAAGATCCTTAAACTTAATAACATTTGCAAAGTACTTTTTGCGGTGTAAGGTAATATATCCGCAAGTTCTGAGAATTAAGATGTGGGCCTCCTTTTATTCAAATTAATATTGAATTAATAGGTTACATTGTTTGCACCTGTTAAGTCAAGTCCAGGTTGTAGCTGGGGCCTTTATCCAGGGGGTGTTCCATATACCCTGACATTGTGTCTATTAAGTAATGGTTTAGTGATCCTCTTCCCTAGTCCCTTCTCTTCCTTCTATCCCCCTGTACCCCCTTGAATTTAATTGCATTTTTCTCCAGTGTGGGTGTGAAGTTGTTCATTTATTGGTTTTATATTGGTATTGAGGAAGGGATACTTGCTTTTGCATTGTTATAATACTTAGGAGAATGTTCTTCAACTCTATCTAGGTTAGTACAAAAGATGTAAAGTATCTATCTTTTTATGGGTGAATAGTACTCCATGGTATACATACACCATAGTTTATTAATACATTCATGGGTTGATGGGCACTTGTGTTGATTCTACATCTTGGCAATTGTGAATTGAGCTGCCATAAACATTCTAGTGCAAATGTTCTTATGGTAAAAACATTTTTTTTTAACTTCCAGGTAGACATCTACTATAAGGATTGTGGAATCAAATGGAAGGTCTACATTTAGCTCTTTGAAGATTTTCCATATTTCATTTCATAGAGGCTGTATTAGCTTGTGATCACACCAGCAGCATAAAAGTGTTCCCATCTCTTCATGCCCAGGCCAGCATCAGCAGATTTGGAACTTTGAGATGTGGGCTATTTTCATTGAGGTTAGGTGATATCTCAAGGTGGTTTTAATTTGCATTTTTCTGATGAATAGAGATGGTAAGCATTTTTTTCTGTTTTTTTAATTTATTTTTTATTTATTGAGGGTCCAATGAACTAGGTTACACTGATAGCAGTTGTTAGGTAACGTCCCTCTTATAATTGTATCCTCCCCCAAGAGGTGTGCTATACACTGTGACCCCCATCCCCCTCCTTTCTCCCCTCTCCCACATCTCTCATTCCCCTTCCCCCCACCTTGCATTAGATCATCTACTCCCTTCATATTAGAATTGAGTATATTGAATTCTTGCTTCTCCATTCTTCTGATGCTTTACTAAGAAGAATGTGCTCCGCCTCCATCCAGGTTAATACAAAAGATGTAAAATCTCCATCTTTTTAAATGTCTAAATAGTATTACATGGAATACATATAGCACAGGTCGTTAATCCATTCCTGGGTTGGTGGGCATTTAGGTTGTTTCCACATTTGGGTGATTGGAAATTGAGCTGCTATAACCAGTCCAGTGCAAATGAACATAGGATAAAATAAATTTTTTTCTTCTGGGTAGATGCCTAGTAATGAGATTGCAGGATCAAATGGGATGTCTAATTTGATTTCTTTGAGGATTCTTCATACTTCCTTCCAAAAAGGTTATACTAGTTTGCAGTTCCACAGGCAGTGCAAAAGTGTTCCTATCTTTCTACATCCACGCCAGTATCTGTAGCTTTGAGACATTGTGATGTAGGCTATTCTCCCTGGGGTAAGGTGATATCTCAGCATGGTTTTGATTTGCATTTCTATGATGATCAGGGATGATAAGAAATTTTTCAAATGTTTGTTAGCAATTTGTCTGTCTCTGCCAGAGAAGGTTCTGTTCATATCTCTTGCCTAGATGTATATGGGATTGTTTATTCTTTTTCTGTTGATTAATTTGAGTTCTCTGTCGATTCTAGTCATCAACCCTCTGTAAGATTGATACCCTGCAAATATCTTTTCCCATTCTGAAGGTTGTCTTTTTGATTTATTTGTTGTGTCCTTAGCTGTGCAGAAGCTTTTCAGCTTAATTAAGTTCCATTTGTTAATTTTTTTGTTGTTGTTGTGATGGCCACTGAAGTCTTTGTCATGAAATCCTTCCCCAGTTCAACATCATCAAGAGTTTTCCCCACATTTTCTTCTAAAATTGTTATCATTTTGTGTCTTAGATTTAAGTCTTTTATCCGTCTTGAGTCAATTTTTTAAGAGTGAAAGGTGTGTGTCAAGCTTCAATCTTTTCATGTAGCTATCCAGTTCTTCCAGCACCATATGTTGAATAGGGATTCTTTTCCAACTGTATGCTTTTGTATGGTTTATCAAAGATCAGATGGCAAGTAGAGACTGGTTTCATCTCTTGGTTTTCTATTCAGTTCCATATGTCTATGTCTCTATTTTTGTGCTAATACTATGCTGTTTTGATCATTATGGCCTTGACAGCCTAAAGTCTGGTAGGGTGATACCTTTGACTTTGTTGTTATTAATAAGAAGAGCCTTAGCTATACTATTTTTTTTTTTTGTGGTTCCATACTAAATGAAGTACTATTTTTTCCAGTTCTTCAAAATATAATGTTGGTATTTTATTTTATTTTTTTTTCTTTTTTCTCCATCATATTTTTATTTATTTTATTTTTTTAT
>CAUYRH010095179.1:0-10066 GCA_963574655.1 Perodicticus potto
TTGCCCAGGTTCAGCACAAAGCTCTTGGCATTGGGGGCCACCTCGCCCCGTACTCTGAGGCACTCCCCAGGTTTGAGATTCAGGTTGCTGGCGACCAGACCACAAGCCATGATTGAAGCAGGGTGATGTCTGAAATTAGTGTTTCTAATTGTTGACTATTGTTAACGATAGTCATCCTGCAGTTTTATAAAACACTATAATTTAGTCCTCCTAAGTTTTCAGTTGAATCTTCTAACAAGTCTCTCCTGATCCCTCCCTCCCCCTCCCCTTCCCATCCTCTGCGGTTCCTATGTTCTACTTTCTCCTTCTATGAGATCAACTTTTCTTTAGCTTCCCCATAAGAGTGAGAACACGTGGTGTTTAACTCTCCCAACACAAAGACTGTTCCATGCTGTGTGCCATGATGGATATATATTAGTTTCCCCAATCTGATCAGTACACATTGTATGTATTAGAAAGTCACTATGTACCTCATAAACGGCATAATTATTACTGTCAATTAAAAAAGTAAAAATACCCCTGTACTCAAGACCCACACTTATCATTCACCTAACATAATGTCCTCCAGTTCCAACATGTTGCCACAAACAACAAGATTTCATTCTTTTTTATGCCTGAATAGTATTCCATAGTGTATATAGACCACATTTTCTTTAACCAATTACCTGTTGTTGGAAACCTAGTTTGAGTCCGTATCTTGGCTATTGTGCATAGTACTGCAGCAAATGTGGGTGTGCAGATGTCCCTCAGATAGATGATTTCTTTCCCTTTAGATAAATAGAGTCATTGGATAATTCCCAGTTGTGGGGTTGTGCATCACATGGTAGTTCTATTTGCTATTTGGAGTTTTCCAAGGAACCTCCATACTGTTCTCCTTAGTGGCTGTACTTGTGCACATTCCTGAGTGTTCTGTTCTCGCAGAGCAGCCACACAGAGTCTCCATCGCCCCTGTGTGTGCAGCAGTCCCCATTTGGGAGTACTTTGCAGCATTTCTCTTGACATGGAGAGGAAAATGCTGTGACACTTCATTACTCCTGAGGTCTGGCCAGGCTACCCTCTCCCAACCTGGGAAACCAGAGAGTATTAAAAAATAGTTGTCTTTTTGGATACTTTTTTTTTTTAATCTCAAGTCTTAAGTTTCATTACTTCAACTGAAAATTCCCCCCCAAAAAAGATTCATGGAGTAAATCAATGCATCTGATTTTGCTGAGGAGGAGAGATAGACTATCCCAAGGCCACTGGTCCCTGCTAATAAGACAGCTCCGTTTGTCTTCAGCTGCTTGCCTGTTTCTTTCGCATCCTCTTGCCTCTTCTACTCATGCTGTGAACTTGAACTTGAGAAAACTCTTGATGCAGACAGGGCTTGTTGAAAATGGTGTATGTTCACCAGCAGAGAGGGTCTTTTCAAATGGAAATGTTCTAGGCAAAATAATTCTTCTCAAAAAAGGACAACCAGAAAGTGGTTTTTTGTTTTTTATATTTTTTATGGAGGGAGGGTAGTGGGGAACGTTAATCTGTATTTCCTAAGAAAAGAGGAAATAATATAATAATCCTTATGCTGATAATTTGAAAAGTGAGAACAGAAAGCCTGAAGCCAGGACACTTTGCCTGGGCGTGCAAGTGTGGACTTGTGTAGAGCCCAGTGTGGAGAGAAGCCTGAGGCACCCACACCAGGACCAGGCAACTTTTCCATGGGCACGGTTTGCCATGTTTCCAGTACCAACCTGAGAATGAGTTACCAGCATTTTGATGCTTGCCTCTCCCAGCAAAAGGAAGGTGAGAGAGGACAGGACTCTTCTACCCAGCTGTCCTTGCTGCTGCTCTGAGCCTGCGCAGTGGAATCTTCCTTACTGGCAGGCCTTCCATGAGCAACAGCCAGATTGCCAAAACCACTTCAATTGAGTGTGGTTCCCTGCCTGTTTCTGTTAGTAATGAGGAAAATCAAATCTCTTTACACATCTCCCCTCTGTACACCGTGGTCTAATTTGCACACCGCTTATTTCTAATAACCCCGAATCTGAGAATTAAAATAGAGTCATTGTTTTGACTCAGGAAGGACTAATTTCACCCAGCAGGTTGTCCTCCATTTGTTAAATGGGGTAAAAATTACATAGCATCTTGGAGTCCTATACCTACAATTACCTTGGTAAAATGATGGTGACTCAGTTTTGGGAGGCTAAGTCCAAATGGGGAAAAATGGAAGGTCTGTTGGGTGTTCCTGCTGTTTTTAGGAGCCCTCATAATTCTCCATTGTCTGGTACACGGAGATCAGCCAGTCCTCAGCATCCTGACTGGGTGGCATGGTGGCAGCACCCACCTCACACAGCCTCAGAGCCCTTATTGTCTTCCTTTTCCATTTGCTCATTCCCACTCAGACGCTCTGGCCACTGGCATCCTGAAAGAGTTTCCATTAATAGCAGGGTTTGAGGAAACCACAAATTAGAGGCTGTGAGCAATGTCGAACAGCATCTGGGCCTTGTGATTGCAGAGCTGAGCTCAGGATGTGCTCAGCATCCACCAGCCGTGTGCCTGAGACTGCTGCTTCAGTCTCCTCACCTGTCAGGCTGGTCCATAGAATAGACAACCACCATCCTCCTCACAGACTGCATCCAGAGGCAGCAAGTGGTGATCCTTCAACTGTTTCCTTACACCAAGAAGGGCCAAGAGCCTTCTTGAAAAAAACATGACCCCTACTCCCAAGAATTCTTCAGTTTAAACCAAATCTTACCCTGGTATGTATCCCTGACTATGTGCAAGCAAATTTTCTTCCCCACCTCACTTGTATATTTTTCTGTGATAATAATAGGAAATGTCAGCCAGAAGCAGTGATTCACGCCTGTAATCCCAGCACTCTGGGAGGCCAAAGGCAGGAGGATCCCTTGAGCTCAAGAATTCAAGACCTCCATCTCTACTAAAAATAGAAAAATGAGCCAGGCATGATGGTAAGGCACTGTAGTCCCAGCTACTCAGGCAACTGAGTCAGGAGGATCACTTGAGCCCAGAAGTCTGAGGTTGCTGTGAGCTAGGCTGATGCCATGGCACTCTAGCCCAGGTGACAGAGCAAGACTGTCTCAAAAAAAAAAAATAGTAATATGAGATGTGTGTTGGAACTTGCTCCATCCTGAGCACTTTACACTTTCTGGATCATAGGAGACACTATTACTTGAAGGTAAACAGGTTCAGGCAAGTTCACTGGCCTGCAATGGATATCACGGCCAGTGGCAGAACTGGAATTCAAACCCCAGGATGTGACCACAATGCACCCATGTGCCTAATAGTGATTTAGTACTGTCATCCATAGGAAGGACATCACCAGGAAGGGAGATACAGATAGAGAACAGGTAGACAGGCAGTGCCCATAGCTCAGCGGGTAGGGCGCCAGCCACATACACCAAGGCTGGCAGGCTCAAACCTGGCCCTGGCCAACTTAAACGACAATCACAACTGCAACAACAACAACAACAGCTGGGTGTTGTGGTGGGCGCCTGTAGTCCCAGCTACTTGGGAGGCTGAGGCAAGAAAATCACTTAAGCCCAGGAGTTGGAGGTTGCTGTGAGCTGTGACTCTATAGCACTCTACCCAGGGCAACAGCTTGAGACTCTGTCTCAAAAAAAAAAAAAAAAAGAAAAGAAAAGAAAAGAAAACAGGTAGACATGCTGAGTCACGTGGGTAACCAGCGTCCATTGGCAAGCCCATCTAATCTGTGTGTGTCCTATATCTTTGTACTGGTGTGGGCCAGAATCCCTACTCTTCACACTCCCACTCTGTAGTGCTAGGAATAGATTTGCACACACACCTGCTGCCTCCTCAATGTCACAGGCAATCGTAAAGCTGTGTGTGCATCTTCGTCTGTTTCTTCCTGGAAAGGTGTTTCAGCATTACAAAGCAGAAGCATTCTAAAGGCTCTTGGTAAGAATTGCCAAATTGCTTTCCAACATGTGCACCTGCCAGCAGGCTACAAATCCTGAGTTGCATCTTCCACAACACCCACCTTGTAAGCCAGCTGATCAATCAGAGAGGGGGCTCACCCCAGGGTCTCCACCCGCAGGAGGAAGGAAGCAGACACAGAGTCTCCGTCCGGTCTGTGAAGCTCCTTGTTCTCAGAGTGTGGCTCCAGACCAGGGGCATCACCGGAGAACTTGTTAGAAATGCAAATTCTTGGGCCCTACTCCAGTCCTACTGAGTCAGAAACTCCAGGGCCAGAGCAGGCAGTCTGGAAACAAGCCCTCCAGGTGAATCTGTTGTCGGCACAAGTTTGGGAGCCACTGTTCCATGGAAAGCTAAGTCAGCTGAAAGGGGAAATGTCCCACAGTTGCTTATAACCAAGACTGACAGCTGGGAGCAAATCCAAGGGGAATGTCCCTTACATGGTGCATTCACATTAAGAGAGAACAGCACCACTTTGATGGGGTCTGTAGTTGGGATAAGTTGGCCCATAAGTGGGACATATCCCTCTTTTCTCTGCTCCCTTGGGAGGAGAGATGAAAGCTTGCAACAGTTTAGAAACGTTCCAAGATCACACAGCTAATATGTGGCAAAACCGAAATTTGAACAGAGACTGAATTCTCAATAGCCACACTGCCTGAGAAAGGGAGTTAGGACACTTACATAATGTGGGAGCCTTTCAAATTACTGGACTTGTTCTGCAATCTTCCAAAGCTCTGTCTGGGGTGTTGTGATGAGTAGCTTTCCCTGCATGTCCTAATCTTGGACCCTGACAAACCAAAGCCAGTCTTGGGTACGTGTAGCTCTTAGCTGGTTGACAAAGTAAGAGTGAGCTAGTGAGGTGACCTTTTTTTTTTAATTTTTCCTCACCTGTTTTAATTTGACTCTTAGGAATTATGTCTGGAGCTTTGAGCTTCCTGGCATCCCCTTGTAAGTGCCTCAATTGTATGTCACCTTGCCTGTGACACTTCATGTGATGAATTCCCCAATCATGTCTTGAATGACAGATGAGGCAGAGGCACATGGAAGGCTGGGTGGGGAGTTTGAAGGACAGGTACACAGATGGAGACAATGGCAGTTTGTTGGCTTACCACTTTTCTGGGGTATGAGCCTACTGAGTGGGATTCAGACTTGCAATCTGAATCTGGGGCTTCCAGCTCAGCTTCAAAAGGTGCCTGCAACAACCACGCAACAGAAGAGGCTCCAAGTGTTTCCTTTTGGGGGTGGGAAAAGGAAGCCAGGCAAAATGTGAAGAGGTGTCTGAAAGCCCAGAGGAAACCAGGAGGCCCTTTCAGAAGTTCTATTTGCAGTAAGAAACCTTGGCATGGGGCTGCAGGCTCTACTTCAAAAATAGACCAATGTGTGGAGAAATGGTTCAATTCTGGAAGCAAATGTCCCTCCAAAGGGAAGAGAGCTTGAGCTAAGACTTGGAAACAACCTGCCCCCCTCTCCTGCTTCCACCAGACCCCAGAAGAGGGAGAGAAACATTTCCAAAACAAACATTTTAAAAAGGACTCTTGATGGAGTCAGTGGGAACACAAGACAAAAAGAAGATGGTCCTACAACCCCTCCATGGGTCTGCCAGGTTCAAGGGCCAGCTCCCTTTCACTAGGCTCACTCTCATTTGGGTCCATTTGGGAGAGATGAGCAAGAAAATGCACAGCGTGCAGCAGAAAACAGAGCATGGGAAGGCTAACCAAGAGAACAGCATGCAGCAGGAGCATGCATACACAGAAAACAGTGCATGGGAGAGCTGACCAAGAGAACAACACAGTGTGCAGCAGGAGGAGCTTGTGTACACAGAAAACAGTGCATGAGAGAGCTAGCAAGAGAACAGCACAGTGTGCAGCAGGAGCAGTGTGCATACACAGAAAACAGTGCATGGGAGAGCTGACCAAGAGAATAGCACAGTGTGAAGCAGGAGGAGCGTGCGTACACAGCAAACAGTGCATGGGATTGCTGACCAAGAGAACAGCACAGCGTGCAGCAGGAGGAGCTTGTGTACACAGAAAACAGTGCATGAGAGAGCTACCAAGAGAATAGCACAGCATGCAGCAGGAGCAGTGTGCATACACAGAAAACAGTGCATGGGAGAGCTGACCAAGAGAATAGCACAGCATGAAGCAGGAGGAGCGTGCATACACAGCAAACAGTGCATGGAAGAGCTGACCGAGAGAACAGAACAGTGTGCAGCAGGAGGAGCGTATGTAGCACAGAAAACAGTGCATGGGAGAGCTACCAAGAGAACAGCACAGTGTGCAGCAAGAGAAGTGTGCATATACAGAAAACAGCGCATGTGAGAGCTGACCAAGAGAACAGCACGGCGTGCAGCAGGAGCTGTGTGCATACACAGAAAACTGTGCATGGGAAAGCTGACCAAGAGAACAGAACAGTGTGCAGCAGGAGGAGTGTGCATACACAGAAAACAGTGACCTTGGCTGACATGATCCTCAGATGCTGGATCTGAGAATGGTGGTCTAGGGACCTCCTTTAAAACACCAGGCTGACAGTGTTGGGGTTGGGACACCACCGTGGAAAGAGGAATGAGATGAGATGGACTCCTGAGGCTGTCCTAACTCTGGAGCACAGCACAATGGCCTCCATGTTCTGAAGGTGCTCATTTGCTCCTCTCTGAGGCCACACTTCTCCCTTAGGAGCGGTGCCCTGGTCCCTTTGCAGCAGGGAAGGACAGCAGCACCAGCTGCAGATGTGGATCAGCTTCCTCACATCATCTGGGTGGTTGTCAAGTAACTGCAACCCACCTTCCAGCCCCAGATGGCTGGCCACCATGAGGTCACTGAGAACAGATGCCATGAGCAGGGCCACCCATGGAGTAGAGCTGCTGGAGAAGGAGCACTTTATTTTATGGCCCAAGTAGTCTGGGGAGGATCATAAGGAGCTTATCCCATTGCATGAGATATGGAACATGAGATAGCAGACAGTTTCAGAACCCCAGCAAGACTCAATCCAAATAAAGCATGTCCTAGACACATTGTGATTAACTTTGCCAAAGTTAACACACAGGAGAAAATTCTACAAACGGCCAGACATAAGAAAAACGTCACCTACAAAGGGACAAATATCAGAATGATTGCAGATCTCTCAGCCGAAACAGTTCAAGCTGGAAGAAAATGGTCATCGACTTTCAGTCTCCTAAAACAAAACAACTTCCAGCCCAGGATCCTCTATCCAGCTAAACTGAGTTTTATGTGATAGAGAAATCAAATACTTTAATGACATAGACATGTTGAAGAAATTTGCCATAACTAAACCAGCTCTCCAGGATATTCTCAGACCCATCCTCCATAATGACCAGCGCAGTGCTCTACCTCCAAAGTAAACTCACCCAGAAATTTTTGAACAACACCCAATTTACACAGTGGTGAAAGGATTAAAAATGTCTACTGGACATCCAAAAATCATAACACCCAAAATACAACCAGGCTTATCAATTCTCTCAATTAATGTGAATGGTTTAAATTGTCCTCTAAAGGGGCACAGGCTAGCTTACTGGATACATAAACTCAGAACAGATATCTGCTATGTACAAGAATCTTACCTTACCTTAAAGGACAAAAATACATGCAGGGTGAAGGGATGGACTTGTATATTACAAGCAAATGGAAACCAGAAAAAAGCAGGGGTTGCAATTTTAGTAGCAGATACAATTGGCTTTAAACCAACAAAGATAAAGAAAGATAAGGAAGGTCACTACATATTTGTCAAGGGAAACACCAAACATGAAGAGATTTCAATAATAAACATTTATGCACCCTTCCAGAATGTTCCTCAATTCATAAAGCAGACCCAATGGATATGAACAACTTGATATCTTCCTGCACTATAATACTTGGAGATTTTAACACCTCTTTGACAGTTTTCGATAGATCCTCCAAGAAGAAACTAAACAAAGAAATATTAGACTTAAACCTGACCCAAGAACAAATGGACTTTACAGACTTCTACAGAACATTTCATCCTAATAAAACTGAATATACATTCTTTTTTTTTTTTTTTTTTTTTTTTTTTTGTGAGAAAAAGACTAAAGCGTTCACCCGGGATAGATTGATGTGGCCAAAAACCACACACCAAACTCCACCACCTGGGCTCAAGGGAGTCTCCCGCCTCTGCCTCCCAAGTAGCTGGGACTACAGGCACCCGCCACAACACCTGGCCATTTTTTGGTTGCAGCCATCAACCAAAGATGTCAATAAGCTGTCATTGTTGTTTGGCGGGCCCAGGCTGGATTCGAACCCGCCAGCTCAGATGTACGTGGCTGGCGCCTTAGCCCATTGAGCCACAGGCGCTGAGCCCTGAATATACATTCTTCTCATCACCCCACGGGTCATCCTCCAAAATAGACCATATCCTGGGACACAAGTCTAACCTCAGCAAATTTAACAGTGTAGAAATTATTCCTTGTATCTTCTCGGACCACTGTGGAATAAAAGTTAAACTCAACAGCAATGATAATCTTCAGACTCAAACAAACTCATGGAAGCTAAATGATCTTAGGCTGAATGATAGCTTGATCAAAGACAAGATTAAGAAGGAAATCACCAAATTTTTGGAACAAAATAACAACAAAGACACAAATTATCAAAACCTGTGGGATACTGCAAAGGCAGTCCTAAGAGGGAAATCTGTAGCATTGGAAGCCTTCATCAAGAAAACAGACAAGAAGCCAGCAACTTAATGGATCATCTCAAGCAACTGGAAAAGGAAGAACAATGCAACCCCAAACCCAGTAGAAAAAAAGAAATATACCAAAATCAGGGCAGAATTAAATGAGTCAGAATTAAAAGAATCATTCAAAAGATCAACAAAACAAAAAATTGGTTTTTTGAAAAGATTAACAAAATTGATAAACCTTTGGCCAACCTAACCAGAAACAGAAAAGTAAAATCTCTAATATCATCTATCAGAAATAAAAGAAAAATAACCACAACCACTTCAGAAATTCAAAAAATCCTCAATGATTACTACAAAAATCTCTTCCCAGAAATATGAAAATCTGAAGGAAATGGACCAATACCTGGAAGCACACCAGCTTTCTAGACTCAACCAGGAAGAATTAGAAACCTTGAATAGACCTATATCAACCACTGAAATGGCATCAACAATACGAAATCTCACTAAAAAGAAAAGTCCAGGACCAGATGGCTTCACATTTGAATTCTATCAAACTTTTCAAGAGGAACTAGTACCTATATTATACAAAGTTTTCCAAAGCATAGGAAAAAAAGGAATATTTCCCAACACATTTTATGAAGCAAATATCACCCTGATACCCAAACCAGGAAAGGATCCAACAAAGAAAGAAAATTGTAGACCTATATTATTAATGAACATCAATACAAAAATATTCAATAAGATCTTAGCAAATAGAATTCAACAACACATCAAAAAATTTAGCCACCATGATCAAGTTGGTTTTATTCCAGGGTTACAGGGTTGGTTCAACATATGCAAATCTATAAATATAATATATCACATCAATAAAATAAAAAACAAAGACCATATGATTCTCTCAATTGATGCAGAAAAGGCCTTTGATAATATCCAGCATCCTTTCATGATCAGAATTCTTAAGAAAATTGGCATAGAAGTGACATTTCTTAAACTACTAGAGGCCATCTACAGCAAACCCACAGCCAATATCATATTGAATGGTGTAAAATTGAAAACATTTCCACTCGGATCAGGAATGAAGCAAGGATGCCCACTGTCTCCACTGCTATTCCACATAGTAATGGAAGTCTTACCCATTGCAATCAGGCTAGAGAAGGTGATCAAAGGTATCCAAATAGGGTCAGAGGAAATCAAACTCTTCGCTGATGATATGATCCTATACCTGGAAATTCCCAGGGACTCAACTTCAAAACTCTTAGATGTGATTAAGGAATACAGCAGTGTCTCAGGATATAAAATCAATACTTACAAGTCAGTAGCTTTTATATACATCAACAATAGTCAAGCTAAAAAAACAATCGAGGACTATATTCTTTTTACAGTAGTGCCAAAAAAGATGAAATATTTGGGAATTTGCCTAACAAAGGACATGAAAGACCTCTATAAGGAGAACTATGAAACTCTGAGAAAAGAAATAGCTGAAGATGTT
>CAUYRH010095180.1:0-47211 GCA_963574655.1 Perodicticus potto
ATACCCTTCATCTCCTTCTCTTGCCAGATTGCAATGACTAGGACTTCCAGTACTATGTTGAATAGCAGGGGTGACAATGAGCATCCTTGTTTAGTTCCAGATCTGGGTGGAAATGTTTCAAAACCACTTGGTTGTGTTGCTGTAGATGGCCCCTATCAGTTTAAAACATGTCTCATCTAAGCCTAATTTCTTAAGTGTTCTAATCAAGAAAGGATGCTGGATATTATTAAAAGTCTTTTCTGCATCAATTGATACCTAGAATATTTATTACAGCCCCATTCATAATTTCCAGTCGTAGAAGCAACCCAAATGCCCATCAATCCATGAATGGATTAACAAATTGTGCTATATGTATACCACAGAACACTATTCAGCCATACAAGATGGAGACTTTACATCTTTTATGTTTACCTAGATGGAGTTGGAACACATTCTTTGTAGTAAAGTATCTCTAGAATGAAAAAAATGTATCCAATGTACTCAGTACTATTATGAAACCAATATGAAAACACACACTAATATGAATAATGAACCACAAATATAGTAGAGCAAGGGGGAGGAGTGAGGAGGGAGGGAGGGGATAGGGGAGGGCAATTGTTGGGAGGAGGGGGGACATTTGGTGGGATCTCACCTAATGTGCACAATACAAGGGTATATGTCAAAACAACTAAGTAAATTTTAAATGTCTTACCATTAAAAATAACTAAGTGATGTGATGGCTATGTTAATCACATATATATCAAATCATCACCTTGTACCCCATAAATGTATACAGTTGTGATTTTATTAAAAATTAAATTTAAAAACTCAATCAAAAATTAAAATGTTTATAAATCTCTAAACACAAAGGAAATGACAGCAGGTGGGAAGTGTCTCAATACTGAGAGACTGAAAGCTGAAGGTCTAGCAGTATGTGATTAAACAGCTCAGGGATCTCTCAAACTTAAATGCCAAAAGGAAGCAGAGAGTCCCCAAATTTATGTGCCAGAAGGAAGATCCCTCAAACTCATAGAACATCATTTTTTCTCATGACAATCAGAAACTGGTATCTCATCCTCTAGGTTATAAGACTAAGCATTTCCCCCTCTTCTTTCAGGCCTGAAGTTTTATTCTCCAATGATTGAGCCATACATGCCCCAAACATCGAGGCATCAGGCTTAAAAAGAGTGAGATGTTATACTAAAAAAAGGAGGATACATCACAATGAAAACAAAAAGAAATGTTCTTGAAAATTATCAAACAGAAAAGACAAATCTCCTTCAAAGCAATAGCAACTAATATGAGCAGATCTAACAGGTCACAATAAATAATTGTGGGCAAAGCAGAAAATTTCCAAAGAGCTGAGGGAAAACAATTACTAAAATCGAATGTCATATGTAGATACAGTATCATTCAAATGAAGATGAAATGGAGATATTTTTAGACATAAAATGAAGTTTAGAATACATGTCTCATAAATTAGTAATGAAAGAACTACTTAAGGATATACTTTAGTTAAATGCAAAAAAAAAAAAGGCACAGAATTGGGAAGTGAGATGCAACCGGTAACTGTCTATAACCACTGAATACAAAATAGCTGACTTGCTTTGCTTCAAATAAGTGATTTTAAAATTAAAAACAATATCAATGAAGATGGGAAAGAGTGTGCAGTGGCTAGTTAAGTTTGCTTTGCTAATGTCTTCATTTTATATGGGAAATAAGGATACTGCTTGACTTTAGATAACATAAGCAACAAAAATCTAAATTAAAGATTTATTTTAAATGATGGCAATCATTTCACAATGCACACATATATCAAAACATCATGTTGTCTACCATAATATATTCAATTTTCATTTGTCAATTATACCTCATTAAAGCTGGGAAGAAAAAGATATATTTTTAAAATGCATTAATGCTTTATGCTCTGAAATACTAGAAATGCTTTATTTCTCATATGACAGTTGCACAAATGTCCATTCAGTGACAGTTTATGTCTGTCATGCACTATTTTCTGTATATATATCATAGTTCATTATTCTTCAACTACAGAAGAGCCTCTGCTCCCTTAATAGCCATATTGAACCATTTTCAGTTCCCTGGTACACTGTCCTTCATTTTTTGTACATGTGACTGCTTCAGCTCCTCCCTCCTACCACACAGACAATTTGTAATCATCTTGTAAGAACCAACTCCTCCGTGAAGTTTCCCTAAATACAGCTCAGCACTTTTCCTCTATGCAACTGCTTCACTCCATGTTGACCTTCATCATAGCTTCTTTCACAAGGAACTATAATTCCGTTGCCATCAATTTTCCCCACTAGTCTAGTCTACGAGAACTTTGAAGGCAAGGCATGTGTCCTCTTTAAGTTTCCATTTCTCATCCAAAAATGAGAGGTAAAATCTACCTCTGAAGGCTATTATGAAAACAAAGAGAAATCCTGACTCTGTAGTATTTGGCCAGTGCCCTAGAATAAAATTATTTTAAAAAATAAATATGATTTCCCTTCTGTTTCATGAACTTCCCACTTCACCCTACCAGTATATCCAGAACTTAGTCTAAGACCTAGAACTGAGCACGTCCTCATTAACTATGTTTTGCAAAATGGCTAACACATTATTAGCTTTGTCTAGTGCGTTTTAGTTTGAACAGTGTTTTTACTCTCATTAGCTTGTAAAACATCTATATAAAATATCCCATTTCCTCATTGGCAACATCCAATCTACTTCTCTACCCCATGATTTATCTATGATTTCCAGAAACCATACCCTTTCCCTCTGTCTCTTTGGCCACAGATCTGATCCCCCTCTTTCCTAGGAAGCTAAAAGAGTCAACTCCTAAAACTTGCCTCTCTTGGGCTGGTGTCCTAAACGATACCCAAGGTGGTTGATAAAAGACGCACTGCAATAGTTGCACCATCACGCCCCCACCTGAAAACTTCACAGAATCCCCCAGTGCTCTCGAGATAAAACTGAAACCCTCTGGCAAGGTTTACATGGCCCTTGGTGACCTGGTCCTCTTATCCACCTCCAGACACATACCCTGCTACTGCCTCCCTTTCTCTCTATGATCAAATACCATCAAAACTTTTAGAAATTTTCCACCTACACCATGCTGTTCTAAGCCCACTTTCTTTCTCTCATGCTATGGTCACCATCTATATAACCCTTCCACCTCACTTTGATGACTCTAGTTTCCCTAGACACTCAGACTTGGCAAAACATCCCTCATCTGTATCCCTGGGGAATCCAGATTGTATCTATGTCATCCATACCCCAAATGTTGTTGAAACCAGCCTTGTCTGCATCTGTCTCCTCAATACACTATAACTTCTTAAGGAGAAAGGGTTTCCTTTTTTATGTAACCACAGTGCTAAGCAAAGAGCCTAGAAAGGGTAAATGCTCCATGAAATTCTGTCCCATAGACTAGAACAAAAGTGAGGCTGGGGACACTGTCATTATCCAGACTTCCTGCAGGAAAAGCCTGAGGCTCAGAGATGCTACCAAGCAAACCAACCCCAGCCTTGGAGGCTGTGAGTGGTGGAGCTGTGGCTGCAATCCAGGTCCTCTCATTTTGAAGCCTGTGCTGTTTTAATATAGCAGGTGCCACTGAGAAACAGGACATTTCCATAGACTCCTTATTTTCTTGATTTCACTTTAACCATGAAGTCACTTTGCCAGTTTGCAATCAGTTTCCTAACCTACAACTCCGGGATAAAAACGGGAAGGCTGAAAGGCAGCTGCCAAGATAAAAAGGGAAATGGCAAAGCCTCATGTTGCCATCCTTCTAGAGTGTTGGTGTTGACATGCAGATCAAAGCACCTGCCTATAGAAAACTCCACCCTAACTTACTCAAGGAAAAAAATCCTCCAAATGCAAACATTCCCCCCCTGCTAACCAGATATCTCAGGACATCCTGGCCCTGTGGATGGCAAAATCTTTCAGAGGGTGAGAAAAAGAAGAACCCATCAGAGCAGAGGGCGATGCGTGGTTTCATCAGCAGAAATCACTGGGGGAGGTATCATATATTCAGAGTCCTTATGGAAAAAAACATCGGTTTTCAGAGTAAAAGCAGCCTGCACCATTCCAGGGAGGATGAAGGAGTGAGAGGGGGCACCCACACCTCACTGAGTTACTTCCAACATGGCTACATCTAGAATAATTTCTCAAGTGTAAAGATAACAGAAAGTGAAATAGGAGGGAGGCTGGACGGCCCAGGGGGATGTCATAGCTGCCACAGAAGACAACCGGCCCTCAGAAGTGCCTTCTGCTGAGCTGTGGGAAACAGCACAAGGCAATCCGAGTGTAAAAGCCTGGGTACCTGGAGCGCCTTCACCCGCGCAGCCACTGAAGAGGGTAATTCCGTGTTGTTCTTTATCTACTTTTCCACTTTGCCTCCCTGATCTTTCTCTCCAAGTATATCACATTGGTCACTAAACAGAAAATACCACCCACCGTCAAGGGGGTTCCTTTCCAAAGCAAATAGTCTTTCCTTGATTTCCTTGACATCCTTGAAAGTGGCAGATGCCACATGCTGAAGGAATACTATCTAGTAGTCTAGACCAGAGGTCAGAAGACTTTTTATGTGAAGGGCCAAATAGCAAATATCTTATGGTTTGTGCGCCTATCTCTCACAACTACTCGGGTCTGCTGTCACCACAAGAAAGCAGCCACAGACCATATGTAATGAATGAGCAGAGCTGTGTCCTGACAAAGCTCTATTTACCAAAAAAGTGGATAGGCCAGCTTGGTTCACAGGCCATGGTTCACTGGCCCATAATCAAGACCCCAACAGGCCAGATCAAGACCCCATTGTCTGTGCCATTGTTCCTTTTCATTAAATTCTCAGCTTCAAATCAGTTGCTTATTTTTATGCTTTGTGGTCATTCATGAAAGTAAGGGGAAATAATAACAACTCACTAACAGTCACATCCAGCATGATGATATACGGGGAAACACTTTGGAAAACCTCACCAATACGAGGCATTGCTATTGGCACAAGTAGATCTGACCAGGTTTAACTGAAGTTCACTCCTTCACACTGTTCATTGCCTAGGGACTGGGCAAGACCTGGAAGATATAAAGAAAAATAGAAGGTCCCTTCTCAAAAGAGCTTTTAGTCAATTGCAAAAAAAAAAAAAAAAAAAAAACAAATGGGCAGCACCTGTGGCTCAGTGAATAGGGTGCTGGTCCCATATACCAAGTGTGGCGGGTTCAAACCTGGCCCCAGCCAAACTACAACAAAAAAAAATAGCTGGGCGTTGTGGCGGGCACCTGTAGTCCCATTACTCAGGAGGCTGAGACAAGAGAATTGCCTAAGCCTAGGAGTTGGAGGTCGCTGTGAGCTGTGAAGCCACAGCACTCTACTCTACTGAGGGTGATAAAGTGAGACTCTGTCTCAAAACCACACAAACAAAAAAAAAAACAAATGAGTGAGGGACACATAGTGCCACAGACCCAACACTGGTCAGATGGCAATGGAGGCTGCTGCAGACGGACTTTTCTTTCCTGCTTCCTTATCGCACCTCCTGTCCCCCCAGCTCTTGCAGTTCTTCTGCACTTAAAACCAGTTTGTCCAAGAGACTAAAGCTCAGTGCTCCAGGGACTAAAAGAACAAAGAAATCATTGTTCAGCTTCTTAAATTCACAGCAAAGTGATAGTCTTGAAAGTCCAATTTCAAGCAAAAGAAAATATAAATGTTTGATTATTTGTTTTCCAGTTATCAAGAACAAATGCTGCAGAGATATAAGGATGAAGATTTGACATAAAGGAAATTTCTGCTCCAGAGGAAGAGGAAAGCCCTCTTATGCTTAGAAAAGAATCTGCGAGAGATGTTCAAGAAAGATGAGGTCCCCCACGACTGGAGTAGGCTGGGCAGAGAGGGATGATGAGTGGTAGCAGTTATTTGAAGAAATGAAGGCCTATATGTAGGAAGGAGAGAAAAAGGGAGCAGCAGAAGAAGGGAGAAGGAGAAGATGTGTCAGAAAGCAGAGGAGAAGAAACCAGAGGCTATGCTTGGGTTGTGGCGTTGCAGGTGGCACTGAATTAAAAGACTGGCTCTATGAACTCTTAGATCTTATCTGAGGCCGCATCTGAGTCTTATTTCCTGACATTACCTTATCATCAGGTCATCTTCAAACCTCAACTGATCTATCTCCCTGGCTCAATCCATGGCTGGATTTATAAACCTGGAGCTGGGTCAGCTCCTAATGAGAAGTGAGCATAATTTGGGAGCTGGAACTGGGCTTCACATTTTGGCAGCAATCTCGGGGGTGGAAAGGAAGGAAAATGCATTTCGGTTGGGGTGGAGCACATGATTGCTGGATTACAACACGGAATATATATCTTCGGGTAACTTCCCAGCTGCAGAATCCTGGCTGCAATTAGAAACCTATATGTCTAGTCATTTCATCATTTTTATACATTTAGGAGCTCAAGTGTTTGCTCTAGCAGGCTGCAGCTGGGTTGCTGTCAACTCCCAGCTGTTGTTTAGCTGAAACACCACAACTAAAATTGCGGGCCAGTATGACCAGAAACTAAATTGGGGACTGAGGATAAAAGTTCAGGATTAGTTAATGATGCTTATGTTCTTACAGCTTGCAGGTGAAACCTACTCATTTAGAAGAAAGCGAAGGGTGGGGGTGGGGGGAACTTGAAACTCATCCAGACACTTCTGAGTGCCCTTTCTCTGAAACAGACATGCCCTACATGACAGCATTCTATCAATGATTCTTCAAGCCGTTCTACCAAGCAGGCATCTGGATTTCCTTACTTCCCAAGATTTACCAAATCAAAGACTCAATTCCAAGTAAATAGGTTTGGCTGCTTAGAGAAAGGATGAATTTAATATTCAGCACTCTGCGTAGCCTTGTTGGACCACTGAAAGAAAAATAATATTAATCATGCATTTGGGTCCCTGGTCAACGAGATCGAGAGGCCGCTGACCTACCACATTAAGCTTGTTATCTGTCATGGGCCTGGGCCTCTGTGCCAAGGCCTCCTTTCATTTTCCTTTAGATCGAAGCTACCTTCCTTTTAAAAATCAAGGAGCCATTTTGTATTGTAGCTCATTTCTCTACCAGGGGTATCTAGATTTCCAAGAAGTGTCGTTATAAGACCCATATTCTAGAATAATGATTTCTGCCTGAGTAGATTGGTGGGGTAGAATGAGTTAGGAAACATTTTAGAGGAGATGATCTCTGAACCTAGAAGAATATGGAAGCAGATGAGAAAAGGAAGGATAGTCATACTGGGCAAAAGAAACAGCGCCAGCAGCGCAATAGAGGGCTAGAAACCTACAGCAGAGAGTAGGAGTCATGAGCAACAACTCCAGCCCTGTACAAAGATTTTCCTGATGAGTCAATAAAATCACATCACTTGTTCATTATTATTTTTGCCGTCATTCTGCCCACTGGCAATGAAGTTGACAATACTGCCAGCACCACATGGTTAGGAATTTAATGCATCTTCCAAAGGGCTAGGAATGGCTGCCCTTGGAGGATAGAAGCTCCTTTTTCAAGCAAAGTCACAATAGGAAGGAAGATTTAAGATGGACTGAGCTCATTTCTGGATAAATGTTGCACCTTGTGGCCATCACCCTGTGACCTGACCTTTCCACTCATTATTTTATGGCTATAAAATGCCCTCTGGTGTCAGTTCTAAAAGGTCAGGGAAGATCAGAGGCAGGAAGAGCTGGCAGGCCCAAGGGCTAGCAGAGTAGCCAGAACCACAGACCGTGAGGAGACTGCAGATCCTGGCCAAGTTTGTAGTATGGGGCATGAAGCACCATTTGACGCCAATGGGCTGAAATGAAATGAAGACAAGCATTGTGGATGTTATAGGAAGAAGAGTATGTGGAAAGTTACACAGACTGGGTCGGCATTCAAGGGTCAAAGTGGGAACTAGGCCACTAGGTAAAGGTGTTTTCAAAGATCATCAGGAAACAGTGCACAGAAATCCAAGAATAAAAGTGCATAGGCAAAGTAGAGTAAATATACACATCGGCACAGTTGAGACCCAACTGTCCAGAAGCAGGAAGATATAAGGAGCAGGAGAGAGAGCATTTGGAACTCAAGAGACATACAGAGATTAATTGTAGTGACAACTAAGTCACTCACAGGAATGGAGTTGAGAAAATAAAATTATAATGAAAACTGTACCCTCGTAGCTATCCTTAAGTTCTTTACTCATAAGAATCACATTTATATCTTGTATTTATGCAGCAAATGGTGCTCGCCTGCCTGCCCTGGGAAACCCACTATGCCAGGTGCCTCGGTTCCAAAGCTGAATGAGGCGGATCTGACCGTTCTCCCAGTAAGGTAAACACACACACGACCATAATGCAACGTGGCAACAACTGCGGGAATGTGGTTAATGAAGCGCAAGGAAGGAATAACAATCTCTGCCTAAGTAGGAGACAGTGGGGTAGGATGAGTTAGGAAACAATTTTAGAGGAGAATGACCTTATATGCTGGACCTAGAAGAACATGGAAGTGAAAGGGGAAAAGGAGGAAAAGTTATGCTGGGCAAAAGAGACATCCACAAAGTAATAGAGAGCTGAAACCCACAGCAGAGATGAGGAGTCATGAATAACAACAGGCACCTTCTTGAAGAGGACTTGAGCACCAGATGTGTGCTAAGAGCTCTGCATACTTGGTTGTTATTTAACTCCTAACACAAAATTATTGGGCAGTCATCATACACGAGTAATATATACTCTCCAAGTTGACTAAAGAGGAGGAGCCTAAGGTACTAGAGGTTAAGCATCGTGACTTAGGATCATGTAACTAGTAAATGGAAGGACCTGAGTTCCAACCCAGACATGTGTGACCCCAGGCTCAGCCTCTGAGCTGCTATGTGTGCCTGTCTTCCTGAGGGTCTAAGGTACGAGGTGAAAAACAGGAGGAAAAGGAAGGAGAAAATGAGACCAAGGTTTGTGAAGAGCTTTGGGCATCATTTTAAAGTGTGCCTTCAGACCAGCATTGGTCAAGGGTCTTTCTACAGATCACCTGCAGCAACATCACCTGGGGTGCCTAAGAAAAGGATTTACATGCATGTTCTCAGGCCTTCCTCAAATCTCCTGAATCCTCACTCATGGAAAGAAGTTTGGGGGCTTACATTTGAACAAACAAGTGCCAGGAATCTAAGGGGAAGTTTGGAAAAGACTAGTTTTACTAAAAGTTGACCTTCCATTTGATCTGCAATTCCATTACTAGGTATCTACCCAGAATTTAAAAAATCATTTTACCATAAGGACATATGCATCAGAATGTTTACTGGAGCTCAATTCATGATCTCCAACATGTGGAATCAATCCAAATGCCCATCTACACATGAATAGATTAATAAATGGTGGTATATGTATATTGTGGAATATTATTTAGTCATAAAAAGATGGGCATTTTACATCCTTTATCTTAACCTGGATGAAGTTAGAGACCATTCTACTTGGTAAAACATTAAAAAAATAGAAAAGTAAGACTCCAATGTGCTCAATACTAATATGAAACCAGTAAATGAATGAATACACACTCCCACAAGAGAAAAACACAATTAACTCAAGTGGGGGAGAGAAGAGTAGGGAGGGGTGGTAATGAGCTCTCACCTAATGGGCACAAAGGGTATATGGCAATCTCTGGGTAAGGAGCACAACTCCAACCAGGACTCTACCTAACAAACTAGCAAACACAAGCAAAGTAACCCAACTGTCTGTATCCTCATATTAATTGGAAAATTTTAAAAATGAATAAAAATTGAAAAAAATATGAAATTTCAAAAAAAAAAGTCATGAATAACAACAGGCACCTTCTTGAAGAGGACTTGTGCACCAGATGTTGGTCCAAAAAACCTAAGACTGGTTTTGGTCAGCACTTCCCAAGCATGAGAATATACAAAACCACCTAAAACCCTTCTTGCATATAGAATTCTAGGATTCAGATTCTTTTAGTAGGTCTGGGTTGGGCTCAGAAATATTTACATCAAAGCCATAGCTTGGTGATCATTAAATAATGGAGAAATGAATTCATATCTGTGTTTTAAAATCAAAAGGAAACAACCTCTGGTGGAAAGACAGAATGGAAAACCTGGGGCAAAACCCCAGTTGATAAGTAGATTAGGAGCATAATCTACACACGTAATGACAAAAATTGAAGCCAAGCAAGAGCACAAATGGAAGAAGGGGTATTAAAGGGGCAAAATCACTAAGATTTGACAACTGATTAGATACAATGGTAATGGGTCAAAGCAGTTGAATATGGCTGTAAGAATGGTTTGGGGTTGGTCCTGAAAGAAAAATAAAGGATGTTTAGTTTAATCAGTGATACTTCTTAAACTATTCAAATATCATGAACAAGACATTAAATTGTACCTAAGGATTTGTATTTCTTTAAATCTTGTTCTAAATCATATCTGCTTAATAAATGGCCAGGTGATATTTTTGCATGTCATTTAACAAAGAGTTATATTTTTATAGGAAAAAAAAAAAAGAAAATGGTGTGAGGTTTCCAGCATAGATTCATGGATACAGGATAATGCCACTGGGAGAAAGGAATTTATATTTATTCAGTACTGCCCATGTGGCATGAGGCATTTTACAAGTGTTATCTTATGTTTACCAAATATTTATTTGAGCCAGGAATTATGCAAAGCCCAAGAGTGCAAAAGTGAATAGTAAAGAGTCTTTGTCCATGGGGAGTTTGCCATCTGATGGGGGCAGAGGGCGGATAGATTGATAAACAGATGAGATGGTTGTTTCCCTGGTACAGTGGAGTGGAGGCACAGAAGAGGAGGCTGGGACGTGCTGGAAGTTCAACCAGCTTTCTCGAGGGAAAGGTCTTTAATTCTGAACCTCACAAAGGTGGGAAATCTGCACTGCAAACCTTCAAGTTTGGGGTTAGCACTGTCAGACTGGCAGGTCCTGAGCAGGGTTCTGGTTCCCAACATTGTCTCGACAGTTAAGGAAATGAAAAGGGAGAAGCGTGACCCTTCCTTGGTGTCAGCCAGGATAGATGGAGTCATTTCTGCCTCCAATGGCCGTATTCTTTCAGAGAGAAAACAGATTTGTTGGGGGTAGTTTGAGTTGCAGTGTGTGATGAACAAGTTGAGGTGAAAAAGCAGTTCAGAGTTTGTGTAAGAGATAAAATGCAATTCTTGTTTGTAAAAACTTAGGAGTCAGGAGTTTTTCACTTGAGATTAAACTCCATGTTAGTAAATGGTTTCCAGAAGTTTTGAGTATAGAAATGTTTGTGTCTGTACACTTTTCTGCAGGTAGACCAATGATTTCATCAGATTCTCAAAGAGAGTCATGATCCATAAGAAATCAAGGACCACAGACGAGAGGCAGCAATGTAAGAAATAATAATTTATACTTCTTCTCCGCAAGCTATAACCAGTTATGAAAAAGGGCAATTGTTTGTGTAATTCTGCACAAAAGTGAGCGCCAAGGATTGAAGAGAAAATCTCTGACTTCAACAGTGTTATCAGAGAACTACTGCATTGCCTCTATTTGCTGCCCAAAGACTCACAGTTTGGATCTAATCCACAGGTTAAATTTTCAGGAAAAAAAAAAATCAAGTTATAAATGCTCATTGGCAAAGCAATAAGTGCAGAAGAGGTAAATAAAACAGAAAGGCAGAACTGCTTCATAGGAGTGCCATGATAAATAGAAATAGAAAGGTGATTCTGTAAAGATATGATGGAAATTTTGCAGAACATATTGAAAGAGAGAAAAAGTTTCCTTGGATATAAAATTAACACTGAACTAAGAAATCAGGTATCTTGAGTAACTGCAAACTAAAGGAGCAGTAGTTTTGAGTATTTAATTGTTCAAATACTTGATAATTAACAATGATCTGTACTTCTTATGCTCTAGGAAGGAGTATTTACCAATTTACACAGATTTTATTTTTTTGGCCCTCACAACTACACTGTGAAGTAAGAGCTTAATTTCCTAAATAGTCTCAAAAAGAATACTAAGGTACAGAGCTTTAAAGAACATGCCCCAAGTAACCCAGCTGGCAGGTGGTCAGCTAGTGTGTGTACCCAGCATCATGACTCTACAGCAGTATCTTTCAAACTTTTTTATCTCACGGCACACTTGAATCTATAGTTGAACTTCCACAGCACACTTGAACTATGTTGATTTAAAAACAAGTTTAAAAAAAAGAATATACTTACTGTGCTTTGAACGTCTTTTGAAAATAATTTAATTAATCACCTTTAAACAAATTTTGCAGCACACCTACGGTCCTCTTGCAGTACACTGGCTGAAAAATCACTTCTCTGGAGCCTACATTTGTTCAACCATACCAAGCACTGGGATGGAAGAGCACCACCCAAAGCAGCACCAATTCCCCAATAACCTAGATGATACCAGAACAAGGAGGACTCAAGAGAGCTTCCACGGCGCCATCACCACTCAAAGCCAGCAGCGCTGGTGACCTGGAGGTTGTGATGAATGCACAATCTCAGGCCTGCTGACCTGCTACATGCAAATCTGTATTTTATCAAAAGCCCTAGTAATCTTTATCAGAAGATTCAGGAGTGCTACTCTAAGCTACAGCCGAATTAAGAGAACACATTTGGAACCAATACCAGAATACTTCAACTTAAGATTTTCTTATTTATATACAAACAATTATGATGATTTTTTTATATACATAATTCAGGGGTCAAACAAATTCTTTCAGTCAAGAGCCACAGAGTAAATATTTTAAGTTTTGTAGGCTATACGTTCTCTATTGTAAATATCTGACTCCACGCTTGTATTACAAAAGCAGCCAGACTGTATCTAAACAAATGGCCATGGGTGTGTTCCAATAAAACTGTATTCATGAACACTGAAATTTCAATTTTACATAATTTTTAGAAATCAGAAAATTTTCTCCAGATTCTTGCTCAATCATGTAAAATGGTGAAAACTGTTATTATCGGCTTGTGGGCACTACACAAAAATGGATGATGGCTTGCATTTGGCCGGTGGGCCACAGTTTGCCAACCCCTGCTACATATTAACCAGTATTTAATTTTCATTTCATGGTGGGGATTTGCTTCGTCAAAATAAATTGTTATTCTGCTCTTATAGTCTTAATAAGGTAGTTGTATAGAGCACAAAGAAATAAACTAAGAATTATAGAGAAATTTCTTTACCCAGAATGGGCAGAAAGAAGCCTGCATCCAATCTCTATTTTTCTAAGTAGGTCACTTGTTATTTTCACTCAGTAATGAGAAAAAAAGAGAGAATGTTTACCTTGCTACGACCCAGCTTTCTTTGCTATCAGTTAAAACTCTCTTTCTCCTAGTACCCTTCACTAACCCCAGCTATAAATTAACCCAAACTATAAAACGACCCAAGAAAATAAGTTACTTCAGATATCCGTAGAACCTAGATCAGAAGAGGGAACAGTTTTAAAGTTGTGAGTGCACCACTCTTTGTCCACTAGAGCCCTGTGTTTTTGCATTCTTGCAAATTTGTCATCAGAGAAGTCAGCCTTCCCCAGTGCTTGCAGATTAGAAGCGCAATTTCCTGGAAGATGATCCTCATTAAACAGACACAGAAACACACAACATAGTTTTTGTTATTATAAGAGTCATTGAATAAATTTTCAGCATCATGTGCTGGAAAGATTTAAAACGTTAGGTCCAAACAGACATGGAACCAAATCCTTCTTCTAACATTTATTAAATATGGAACCTTGACAAATAGAACCCTCATAAGGCCCAATATTCTAGTCTGTAAATGGGGATATAATCCTATTCCCCCTTTGTCTGATGTATTAATCTGTTGTATGTAAATATCAAAAGAGAATTCACTGGCAAACCACACTGAATTATTGAAAGACTTCTCAAACTCCTTCTAATATCTTTTCATTGCCATTAAAACAGAACTCCGAACTTCTTCCCATGACCCACAAGCTTCTGCGTGAAATCCCTTGACTGTCACTCCAGTCTCAGATCATGCTGTTTCCTCTTTCTCCTTCTTTACTGGATGCTGTGGTGAGTGTACTTCACCCAAATTCCCCTTTCAGCACTCAGGCACTAATGCCCCTAGCTGCTGAGCGTGTCAGTAGCTGGCAGTGCTTAATTAAGTTCTTTCAGCTCATAAAATCCACCCCTCTGAAGGTCATGCTCCTTTTCTGGGGATAATCTGTATGATCCATCTGCACAGGAGTATAAAGGTTTGGTTCCTGAGCCTCCAGGCTCTAAAAAGTCACCCCCACACTCCCACCCTCACACCGCCTGCTGAGGAGCCAGCTGAGGACTCTACCGATACTGCCTTGCAGTTCAATCCCTCCCTGCATCCAATTCTCCTTTCTTTAACCCCCACAGTATCCCAGCCACACTTGCCAGCAGACTTCCTTCCAGCAAATCTCTGTCTGCTTCCCAGGGAACCAACCCAATGCACCTGCTACATGGGGGCCAATCTTGTCTTCCTGCTTCTTTAAAAATGCCAATTTTCCCCACACTTCAGGACACTCTAACATACTGCCCGGACTGCACATTACCTCCAGTTGCCTCCTTATTATCCTTCAAGAGTTAGATCATGTGTTTCCTCCTGGAAAAGCAATTAGTCTCCATCACAAACCCTTGCTATTAACTTCAGGACGCTTATTTTATTTTCCATTAGGACTGGGTCTATCTTGCTCAGCACTAGAGCTCACTTCCCAGCAGAGTGCTTGGCATTCATAAACATCGGCTAGATGAATGGATACTGATCATCAAGCTATAAACAATGTACCATGAAATGCTAAAGTACAATCCAAATTTTCTAAAATAATATTATTTTCTTGTGCTTGGCCCAAGTGTGCTGTCATCAAGACTCTGATAGGATCATCAACATACCAGCAAACCCCTTTCTCAGGATGCTTTGACCGTGATGCTGGGCAGCAGTCCACTTCACCTATTCCTGTGTCCTTGGCCTCCCAGGCACTCTGTACTTCTCTTTACAAGGAGTTCTCAAAGATGAATGAGGTTCAAAGTTAGTTGCCTGAAAGCTTTAGAAACTATTAGCTGGTGGGAATTCAAAATTACAATGATTAACTTTGGGGGTATGGAGGAACTAAATCAGACTGAAGCAATCTAGGGGGCTTTGGCAAACTTTTTCGATCACTTCTAGTGATTCTGATCCAGCTGCACCCAGAGTTTTGAACAAGTTATAAGCACAACTCTACAGAAGACATTTTGGTTGAGTAACAAGGCTTTACATTTGGAAGAAAAGAGGCATCAAGAAAGGAGAGAGAGGCTCGGCGCCCGTACCACAGTGGTTACAGGGCTGGCCACATGCACCAAGGCTGGCGGATTGAACCCAGCCTGGGCCCACTAAACAACAATGACTACTGCAACAAAAAAAGAGCCAGGTGTTGTGGCAGTCCCAGCTACTTGGGAGGCTGAGGCAAAAGAATCGCTTAAGCCCAAGAGTTTGAGGTTGCTGTGAGCTGGGATGCCACGGCACTCTACTGAGGGTGACATAGTGAGTCTCCTTCTCAAAAAATAAATAAATAAATAAGAAAGAAAGGAGAGAGAAACTTGGAAGTTCTGGAGAAGATATGAAATAAATTGCTATTAGGCTTTCCTCTAAATATAGCTTAGTCAGTACTATTCAGCATGCCAAGGGCGTGACAGTCAATACTAGTCAGAGTGCCAAGGATGTGGAGGTGCTCAAGCTCCGGGGAACTAGAGGCATCAAAATGCGGAAGGTGCAAAGCAGTTTCCACCTTAAGTTGACGCATGCCTCCTTAAGAATAACGCTGGGCTCAGGAAAGGCTTATCCAGAACAAAATACTGTTAACGCCTCTCAGACTCATAAATGATGCCTTGCATTTTCAGTTTGGAGGGATATTAACGTGTATTTATTTTGTCTTTCATTTTCCTAATTAAAAAGTGGCGCAGACATCACGGCCGCGTTACAGTAACTCCTCTCTGCAGACAAAACTGAACCGTGGTTCTCCCCTGCACAGGTCTTTCCACTTCCGCCTCCCCTGAGAATCCCACACTGCCGCACCCCGCTACCTTCCTTCTCTCTCAGCTTCCCCGGCCTGTCTGCCACAATCTGTGCATTCTCGCAGTCACAGGCGCTCAGTTACACACGCTTTCTACTTGCTTGAGGGGACAGAAGGTGTGCTTTCTCTCCTGGCAGCTGCGCTGGCCAGATGTCGCGCTGGCCGGCTGCGATTGGCCGGCCGAGGAAAGAAAACGGCTCTTCCTGGATAGACGAGAGGGGAGGTGTGAGCAAACCCAGTTCAGCCCTGAATCCGCAGGTCCTCGTCAACCTGATGGGAAACGTCTTTCAATCCCCCTGGCAAACAGGGAGGACATTGTCACAAGATCATTCAGCTGAATACCAACTGCTCCCTCCCTGGCTAAAATAGTAAGAAGCTGCATTTGGAACGATCATAGCCGTATTCAGGATGAGCTGGGATTCATCTGAGCTGCATCTGCATTGCCAAGCAATAGCTGAATGGATAAAGAAGTTTGTTTATTTTAACAGCTAAATGTTTGTGTCTCAAAAGCCAATGAAACTTTTCTGTAATCACTCTGGGGATGCCCTTGACCCATTCTGTCTGCCCAAATCTTTCCGTTGTGTTTCTTTCTCAGCCAATAACAATACACAGTGATTGAGGCAAAGTTAAGCAGCGGTCAACTTTTCCCCTTGCCTCCTTGGAGCAAGCATTAAACTGAGGAAATATGTCCACTATGGTTTGGCTGCTGAAGCTTTTGTTGGAATGGTTAAGACCACGTGAAAAAAAAAATAATCGATAAAAATTCTGGTCTATGTTGGCTGGAGATAGACCCACTGTGGACGTTTCAGGTAGTGAGGGCATGCCCATAAGATATAGTGTAGGCAAAATACGCCATGGAAAAAGCAAAATGACTTTTCCTCTGTTTTCTCTTCTCACGTTTATGGGAGTGATGCACTTTCAAGGAAAGCATCTTCACACTGCCTTCCAGTAAAGAACATGAAGGGTCCAACCAGTTAGAGCAGTTTGTTTTAATTATAAATACCAAAAGGCACCAGATGATATAAGAGGAGAAAAGTGCAGCACATTCTGAATAGATTAAGGGAAATCATTATTGTTTTTTATCCAATGTAGAGTTAATCCTTCTAAGAGATTAGACATTTATTGTGCCCTGGCCTGGCACCTGTAGCTACACTGCTGAGGATAAAACATGGCAGAGGCCATCCATCCTCATGGCTCTGGGCAAGAGTCGATAATAATAATAATTAATAACCATTTGTGCTCTCTAGCTCCCTTCAACCGGAATCTCAGAATGTTTTACTAACACAAATTCATTAAGCCTCGAACCGCATCTGGGCATTCAGGAAATGTGTGAAGGTTAGCCCTGTTACTTTACATTCACGTTGCATCTTTCCTCCAAGGAGCTCAAAATGATTATAAACATATTACCAAAGTAGGTTAACTCATCACAGTTATGGGTCAGGAGTACATCACTTCTGCCTCCTTAGCATGAAAGGTCCTAAGCTCTGAAAGATGAAACTGACTGAAAACAACACAGAGACTATTGGACTGATCTCTGGTCACATCTATACATTACTTTTTCTATTTGATGTTTAACCTTTCTAAAAGCAAATCTGACTTTCCCTCTTTCACTCCACTTCTCTGCTGTATTAGATGAGTCACTCAAGTGTAACACAGCCCCTTCTACTTCGGTAGCATTTTGAAGCAGAAAAGATCTATCAGGGATGCTGAATGAGGTTTTCAGTAGAGTGGACAGTGAAGCAGGTGGCTGCTAGTTCATGAGGTCTCATTTTAAGATGATGTCTTGGCAGAACCTGAAGAAAATAACATGTTAAAGAGATAACTCTGCTGGGCAGTCATTGCCTATGTCAACCCAAGCGTGATATGCCTTGGGGCTCCAAAATATGGCTCATGAGAGAGTTATGCAACTAAAGGAACCAAGAAAGACCTGCTCCTGAAGTCCACATATTCAGTCTAAGGCAGCAATAAAACAATGCGATCTGGAAACAACCAATGTAAATTTTATTCCTAGCCCTACAATTAAAAATAATATGAACCAGAACAAGTCACAAGACCTTACTAGACCTTGAATTCCACATTCATAAACTGCAATTTAAGATACCTATCTACATTGTTCAATAAAAGATTAACGCAGGGCCCGTGGCTCAGGGGTAGAGCGCCGGCCACATGCACCAGGGCTGATGGGTTCAAACCCAGCCTGGGCCAGCTAAAAAACAATGACAACTGCGACAAAATAAAAAAAGTCAAGCGTTGTGGCAGACGCCTGTAGTCCCAGCTACTAGGAAGACTGAGGCAGGAGAATCGCTTGAGCCCAGGAGTTTGAGGTTGCTGTGAGCTGTGAGGCCCAGCACCCTACCAAGGGTGACACAATGAAACTCTGTCTCAAAAAAAGAACAACAATAAAAAGATTAAGAACAAGGGTACGCATTCACTAAAAGGTCAGGCAAGCATCTAGCACAAATAGGTACCAATACATGGCTCTTAGCACTATTGTCACAAAACCAACAGGAAGTCCTCTAAACAGGTCAAAGGACCAAGACAGAAGAACAACTTCTGTATGCTTTCTGCCCTTCAGCTGTTACACTCAGGTTCCATTTCACAGGAAACATTTCACTCCTTTTCTTCCTTCTTCAACTTTTCTAATGCTGCTTTCCTCTTGACTGATAAATTCTACCCACTGAAAATTGTCACCAGGATTAAATGGTAGGAGAAAAATACTAACAAATGAGAATGCACCTTGATAATACTAGGCTATTAGAATAAGCTTCAGAGTTCTCAGCCTGATGATCAAAGCCCCTTACATTCTTCCTGGGCTTCCTCACCTTTACCTAAATATTCTTAGCTCTTCTGACTCTATTCCTTTTTCATGCTGTTTCTATGGACTTATAATCTCCATCTTTTAAAGTCTGCCTAGTTTTGAAGGCCAATTTCTATGCCATGTCTTCCAAGAAAACACAACCTTATCTCCCATTCCGCTGGAGTCTGTGTGAGAGTACAGATTGCATTCTCCCTCTCTGATGCACGTGTATTTTATTCATAAGTATATGTAGGTCTTACGCCTCTGTAATACTGCGAGCTTTGTAAAAGGACAATATCACATTCATCTTTGTATAGTACCAAACACAAATAAAATCTCATGCTCAGAATTGGTGCTCAGTTCATGTTTATACACAGAACTTAATTGACTCATTTCTGGCACAAGTTCTTTTGATGAGATTTTCACCACATATTTCCATCAGCATGACAAAAATGACCACACACCTAAACTCTGCCTTAAGCTCTCACAAAGGGAAGCAGCTTTGAATGTTGACAAAACATTTTTTAACTTAATTTTATTGTGTAAAAAATAGGCAACACGATGTTGAGGGCTACATATACATAGTAAATTAAAAAGGCTACTAGAGTGAAGCAAATTGACATCTTCAATGTTTCACATAGTTACCTATTTCTTTTATTTTTTTGGAGTAACAGCAGCCAAAATCTACTCATTTAGCAAGAATAACAAACACAGTACAAATTTTTACCTATAGTCCAACAACACAAATTATATTTTCCTTATGAATCTCAGATCAGTCATGAAAGACACTGGCATTCTAGCACATTTCACATAGAAATGCAAGTCAGGAGAATTCTGCAAAGGGAAATTTGGCACAACTTATCAAAATCAAGAAAAATATCCAAAGGCCTGACTCA
The DNA here is from genome assembly GCA_963574655.1 of Perodicticus potto. Classification (NCBI taxonomy): domain Eukaryota; kingdom Metazoa; phylum Chordata; class Mammalia; order Primates; family Lorisidae; genus Perodicticus; species Perodicticus potto. The sequence continues at coordinate 19,668 of CAUYRH010095180.1, forward strand.
GCAATTCCATCATGGGAATTAAGGGTGAGGTAATAATCCGTGGGGGGCAAAGACAGGCACTGTTGTTCTTCAGAGCGAAAAACTGAAAGCAACTAATATTCCAACAGCATATTCGTGCCATCCACATGCACACCACAATTTGGAAAATTACTTTGGTCAGGTAAATAATTTTCCATCCCCATGACAAAATACTACAGTTATTAAAACAAATAGCTCAGACTAATATTGATATGAAGAAGAGAAACAGATTAACACCAAGTGTATATTGCATGCCCATTGCTTTTAAGAAACAGATAAGCAAAATGTATACAGAACATACACACCCAAAATGATGGCTATTCATATTCTAAAATAGTTACAGTGTTAACTCACAGAAGTAAAACTATGGGCAATTTGTTATTTTTCCTTTTTGCTTTTAAGTTTTACTTTAATTTTTATTTGTTGAAAACCAAAGCTAAGAGATGATTTAGATAAAAATCCTCCTAAACACCTAACTAGTAGTTTTCACCTGGATTATCTCCTTGGGATTTAGAATGGTGCCGGGAAGCAGGCCCCACATTCCATCACATTTAGCTCTTCTCTGATGTTTCCTAGGCTGGGTCAGGGATGCCTGCTCTGGGCTCCTACACTAACCCTTCATGGTGCAAATCTATCTTTGTGCATATAAGAAATGTGCATGAAACATAAAGGCTATGGAAGCAGAAAACAGTATTCTCTGGAAAGGATTTGTAAAAGCCATTACAATTACGTTTGAAAATAACATTTTATTTCATATAATGTTAAAGTGGTATACACTGTTCAAATTTCACCTATATTCTCTAAATGTTTTCCAATTAAAACATTTATAGGCAGTGCCTGTGGCTCAAAGGAGTAGGGCACTGGCCTCATATGCCAGAGGTGGCAGGTTCAAACCCAGCTCCAGCCAAAAACTGCCAAAAAAAAAGGAAAACATTTATAGTTGGATAAAAGAAAATTTAACAAGCATACTGTAATAGCTGGTTGCTTTTCATTATCCATGAAATTGTTTAATGTAAGGAAATGCATCTACTTACCACAATGCCTACCACAGCGACTAGAGCACAGCAAGAAGTCAGTGTAAACTTACTGAATAAATTACCAAGTAACCAGTGAAGACTCTATCAATTTAACTAGCCAAGCAGATATCAAAGAGGATATCTTAGCCTCACGCCACATAAGCTAAGTAGTAAAAAAGCATAATCAGGTCTCTCAATCTCCAAAGCCCAGGAGCTTTGTCACTTTGCATCTTAATACAAATACTCTAGTTGTCTATATACTTCCTTAGACTCCAGGAACAAACTTGGTGATAACAGAAATTTATTCTCTCATAGATCTGGAGGCCACACGGCCAAAACCAAGGTATCAGCAGTAGTGTGCTCCTCCCAAAGCCTTTAAGGGGGAAGCTTGCTGCTTCTTCCAGATTCTGGTGACAGTAGGCGTGCCTTATCTCATAACCGCATCAGTTCAGTCCCTGAGTCTGTCTTATTTATGTGTTTCTCTTTTTCTGTTTCATAAGGACTCTTGTCATCAGATTTAGGTCCACTCAGACAATCCAGAATGACGTCATCTTGAGATTTTTTACTTAATTGCATTTGCAAATACTCTTTCAAAATAAGGTCACATTCACATTCACAGATCCTTAGGGTCAAGACATACACATATCTTTGGGGGGGGTTGCCATACAATCCACTACATCACCCTTAAAATGTCCCCCAGTTTCCTCTATATTCTATGCTGGGACACCTTTTCCTTTGAATATAGAAGCAATGGATGTAATAGCAATACAGAACTTTTCCCTGAAGGATCACTACCACTGTAATGCTTTGTAATCACCAAATATTAAAATGGATAAATAGAATTACATCAAACACAAAAGCTTCTGTACAGCAAAGGAAACAGTCAACAGAAGGAAGAAACAACCTAAAGAATGAGAGCAAATGGTTGCACACTACCATCCAACAGGCTAATATTCAAAATATACGTATAAGGAACTCAAACCAACAGCAAAAAATAAATAATCTGATTTTTCAAATGGGCAAAAAACCCAAACTGACGTTCCTCAAAAGAAGACTTAAAATGCCCAACAGATACATGAAAAAAAATGCTCAATATTATTCATCAATTGAGGAATGCAAATTAAAACCACAATGAGAGATCACCTCATACCTGTTGGAAAAGCCTTTATGAAAAAGACAAAAGATAACAAGCGTCAGCAAGGGTGTGGAGAAAAGGAACCCTTGCACACTGTTGATGGGAGGCAAATTGATAGAGGCACTATGAAAAACACTAGGGAGATTCCTCAAAAATTTAAAATAGAGCTACCATATGATTCAGCCATCCCACTGCTGGTGTATATCAAATGAAAATGAAACAGTATGTCTGAGAGGTATCTGCCCTCATAAGTTCACTGCAACACTATTCACAATAGCCAGGATATGGAATCAGTCTAAGTGTCCATGGAGACATGGATGGATGAATAAAATATGATACATATATACAATGGAACAATATTCATCCTCAGAAAAGAGAGAAATCCTGTAATTTGGGACAACATGGATGAACCCAGAGGACATTATACTGAGTGAAATAAGCCAGACACAGAGAGACACATATTGAATAATCCCACTTATAAGTTGAATCAAAAAATATCTGACTCATGGGGTGGCACCTGTGGCTCAGTGAGTAAGGCACAGGCCCCATATGCCGGAGGTGGCGGGTTCAAACCCAGCCCCGGCCAAAAACTGAAAAAAAAAAAAAAATTCTAACTCATGTACGCAGAAAATAGGATGCTGGTTACCTACTGGGGTAACCAGCTGGGATTTGGGGAATGGAGGGAGGAGCTGAATGAGGGGACACTGATCAAAGGATACAAGATTCAGTTAGAGAGAAGGAATAAATTGTAAAGATCTATCAGGTAACATGGTTCCCAAAGGTAACCACAATGGATTCCATACTTGAAAATTGCTATCAGATCTTGAATGCCCTCATCCCAGCAAAGTAACCATGTGAGGTGATGGATGTGTTTATTAGCTTGATTGCGGCCAGAATTTCACAATGAATACATATATCAAATCATGTTGAATACCATAAATACATACAATTTTTACTATCAATTATACCTTGATAAAGACAAAAAAAATCAATCATAATCCATTCTTCCTTCTCCACTTCATTTAGCCAAATTACACTCAAAGAGGAGAAACAAAAAATGTTGGTTCCCATTCATTCTCATGATTAATAATTCATGTCTCCTAATTCCTCTACATCCCCTTCATATCTATTGTGCAAAACACTCTTTCAATACTATAATCACTGAATTATTAGCTAAGGAATTTACAAACCTTGCTCATTATTTCTTGAAATGCCATAAACATGAACACCACAATTTGAAATAAATAAGCACCAGGGTCTTATTACTGTTTAGCCCAATTTAGAACCTATCAGTATAGAAGCTCCAGCAAGAGATGATAATGAGGTCACTTAAAACACATGAAATAATTTTCTCCTCAGAAAAGAAACAATACGAAAGCCTGTAGGTGTGTCCATAACAGATGTTTTCAAGCCCCTTATGGGCAAACCGGCTTCTTCCCGAAATTAGCCTGAACCAAATGGGGCCGCCAGATGCCCAGAATGCAGATTCTTGTGACAGGGTCTGGGAATGCACACCTCGGGCTTCACTATGCTGTTCCTTCTCTAGGGGATGCTCAATAATTTAATCTTCAACATGCCAAAATTTGGGGGGAATTGACAGTTTCTAGATTTCCAGTCTGAAATCTAGACCTTGCAAAGTTTGTCTAAAGGTCCAACTTAGGACCAGTAAGAAAAATGGGGCTAACACCCCGATCTCCTTGTCAAACGCTTTCTTCCTGCATAGCATGTGGGAAACTAATATGCAGATTTTGTTCAAGGGCTCAGAGTGAATTACCCAAGCATCAGTACTAGTGATTTCCCTACCTTTCCGTGTACTCTCGCCATACTTGCATGCCTGGCATTGCCCTCAATGGCTTATAATCTAAGGGGCAGAAAAATGCTAATAAACAGAAATAAAGGAATATTAATAGAGGTGATCATAAACAAGAGGAAATGATGCAGTAGGGAAACAAGGCCTTAAATCTCCCTGTGGGAGTAGGAAAGAACTTAAAAAACACAAAGAAGATGGGCTGAGCATTGAAGGCTTGGTCTAGTAGATGACAGACACTGGTCACCATTTACTAGCACTCATCATGCACCAGAGACTGTCCTCCACACCATGCATGATTGTCTTAAATAATGTTCATAACACCACAACAATAGAGGCTCAGAAATGTCATATGCTTTCTGAAAATGGTGGAATATGAACCCAGGGCTTTCTGATCCCAGAGTGTATAACATATTCTCAATTCCTACATGACTTTGCCTTTTGAAATAGGTGCTGGCAGACGGAGTTTCCATTTCTTACTGCCCAAAAAATGTAGGCAGTCTAAATTGCAATTGTCAGAGGAAAAGGATACCACTGAGCTAAGATTTTGTATGGCCTACATTGAGTGGGAAGGGGCTGTATGGTAAGATTTTTAAACAAAGGCAGTTTGATCACCATGTGCATGTAACAATAAACAAACACACTAAGTGAACAACCAAACGTGTAGCTGTGGGAATTTCAGCAATAAACAGAGATGAAAATTCTTGCAAAGGGAAGGAGAAAGAAAAAAATGAGACACCAAAGAGTAAAAGAAGGCATTGAAAATAAAGGTTGATAAATGCAAGCACATTGGGGGATTTTTGTGTGTTTTATATATGTTATAGAAATTTTATATGTTTTATATGTTTTATATATATAAGGTACATATATATATATACACACACACCCACATCTATATATATGAATTTTATGGGATGTAAATATTGTTAGAAAATCGTATGACACACACATATATATATTTTTTTAAATAGTGTTTTCAGCATTTATGCATTGGTGTGATACTCCTGTGAAATCTTTAAAAAAAAAAAATCTATGAGGATTAATGAGATCTAAAAAGAGATCTGCATGGTACATGTTCCCCCTGGAGACCGGTGCTATATAAATATGATATTGTGACATGTTCTTCTCAGAAGGGTTTAGGGAAGAATGGTAGCTAGACATAAAAATGGCTCATTTCAAATTCTTCTCTCCTAGAAAAAACAGCTTGGGTGAGCATTACTCTACTTTGGGTGATTCCTTCAAAGATGGCACAGAGGTTTCTATAGTTAAATCACAGGTTTGTTAGAAACCCCAGTTCTATTCTCCTAAGGACAGGTACAGCATTGGCTGTACTTCCTAGAGCAGCGGCCCTCACCCCAGGGGGCACATTAGAGTCACCTGTTGAGATGGACCATTTAAAGTCTCCCAAGCCCACGCCACGCCCTAGACCAGGGGTCCTCAAACTACAGCCCACGGGCCACATGCTTTGGTGTGAATTGTATTTGTTCCCATTTTGTTTTTTACTTCAAAATAAGATACATGCAGTGTGCATAGGAATGTGTTTATAGTTTTTTGTTTTTTTTTTTAAACTATAGTTCGGTCCTCCAACGGTCTGAGGGACAGTGAATTGGCCCCGGGGTTAAAAAGTTTGAGGATGCCTGCCCTGGACCAATTACATCAGAATCACCAGATCATCTGTAAAACTCCCACAAGAGTTCAGTGAGGTTGAGATCTTCTGACCTAGAATGCATTTGTTCAGTGCATAGCTAAAGATGAACAAGTAAGATCATATCATTCTTTACACTTTTGTGCTGGAAATGGTTCATCTAGGCACTAAATTGCCAATCCTCTCATGTGGATAACACTTGACAGAAACAAAATGCAAAATTGATAGAAGATAACAAGTGGCTGTCACCCAAGACACAGGAGGTGGGGGTGCAAACAAGAGCTGGAGCAGCTGCTAGGAGCCCGTGGAGGGCAGCCCAAGGTCATGTGCCAACTTTGCAAAGTAACAATAAAGCAACCAGGATATCAGAGACAAGCATTAAGGAAGTGGTGAGGAAGACCAGTTAATTCTGCCAGCCACATCTTCCCCATCTCTGGAGCTTATCTCCAACTTCTCTGATGGTAAGGAGCTCCTGTGGCATTTGTCAAACTTGCTAATCCCCAAGTGCCATCCCAGACCCTCTGAAGTCTAGTCTCCAGGGGAGACACCTAGGAAGCTGTAGAGTAATAAGCACCCTTTTACATTTTTAATGAAACAACATGTCCCTTGATATCTCAGCACTGCAATTGATACCCAAGACCAGGACACCAATTTGAACGCCTCTATTTGTGAATCTATCCAGTCTCACCTGGACACTAAAATCACCCAAATCCTGAGCTTTTTTCTCTAGCTCTCACAGAAGCAGAAAGATGCTGCCATCAGGGATGCTCATACCTTGCTCCTAAATTCTTCTCTCCTTTTAAAATTCTCTGGCATTTCCATCATGTGGCAAGTCACTAGGCACTGTAGCTAGGTAAGCTGATTACATTACAGAGGTCACTTTGTAAGGAAACAGAAGTGAGCCAGATTAGATGACAGAATCAAGGCTTAAATGGAAAAAAATTTCATAGGATAGAATTACAAAATTTTTTTATCCCTACGTCTTCCTTTTTATCCAAACTAGGTCTAAGAATGATAACCGGGAGATTGATGTTCAATGTTTGATAGATACCTATTGAATAAAAATTGCATCACCACACGTTTCCAGGCAAGCTGAAGCTACGGAAAGTAACACTGCTATCCCAGTCTGAATCCTGGGGACAAATGGAAATTCATCACTGACTACGACTTGTGTTCCCTTCAAGTATGCAAGTGCATGCTCCCTGGTCAAAATGAAATAAGACCACTGGCAAATTGGATGCAAACAAGTGCAACTCATACTGCTCTTACCAAATTGGCGGCAGCTCCATAAATGAATGACATTGAAAACAATACTCCTATTCCCCTTGAGGTGGACACTGTTCAAGAGACTTTTTTATAATCACATGATTAATACACAGGCTAAGGAGGCAAAAGCTCCAGGTTAATACAAGTTCTACATGTATGAACAATCATGGACTTTTTTTGTTTGGTTGGTTTGTTTCTTTCTTCTTTTTTTTGTTTTGCTCTTACTGAATCATAAGTGTTTTGGTAAATGCACTAGCAGTGTAAATGAGTTCCCATTGCTCTCCATTCTTGCAAACAATGGGGTTCATTTTTATTTATTTATTTATTTGGCCGGGGCTGAGTTTGAACCTGCCACCTCCAGCATATGGGGCCAGCGCCCTACTCCTTTGAGCCACAGGCACCTCCCCAATTGGGTTCATTTTTAATGGACAGAATTGTTAGGGAAGGGTTAAAGGCTCTCCATATGGGCAGACACGGGACTCTGGGAACCCAACTGTGGGCACGTCTAACAAAACTTTTCGAAGGTTTTCTCCACAGAGTCAGAATTTATAAAAAGCCTTCAGTAGTGAGGAAAGAAAGCAAGTGAAAGACACACAGATGTGTGAGAAATTGAAGGGAAAAAGAAAGAGTGAAGAAGAACAGACCATCTTCAAAAAGGAGAGATTTATATCCATCACCCACGGAAGTAGAGAAGAACAGAAAGAGAATCTGCACAAAATTTATAGGATTATTTTAATGAATTGTCTACTCCTGAGACCAATATGATTAAAAATGCTAGACAGAAAGAAAGTTGGAGGGGGTTCCCCCAATGGGTGAGGCTGAGGGTTTTTAGTTGTTGCTGCTGTTGTTACCAGATTCTACTCAGAAACCCAGGACTTAGCTGTAGCTGCCAAGCTGCTTCATTAGCTCACCACTAAGAATGTAAACCCTGAAAACAGGTCTTTTAGGGTCAGGCACCGGAAAAGATGCTAATAAAATAAATTGACCAGCTTTCTACGGATGAGAAAACTCAAAAACCTGATGGCTTTTTGCTGCTAATGGCTGCAGTAAATTCAGGCAATCCTAGGTAAATATCAGGCTGCTTTCAGGGATAAAATGCTTCTATCAAGCTACCAAAATATTATTAAGGTGGGTATGGGATTACTATAGGGAGAAGTATTCCAGCTCTCTTCCCTTCTCCCAATCTCCTTCACAAGGCAATGCCAGACATGATGTATTTGTATTATTAATAATGTGTGCTTGTATTGAATTTGAAGATTCAGGAACATGCATCTATATTTAATTTAAGTGTCTGTCTGTTTATGTGGAGAGAGGAATATGGATGGCTGGTGGGAATAGCTACCACATTCAATAATACTAATCAGTTATTTGTGCTTCCTTATGTCCTTCCATTTCTTTAGCACATAATTCATTTATTTAACAAATAGCAAGTGAGTGCATACTATGTGTCGGGCACTGTTCTTGAAGCTGAGGATAGAGCAGCGAATAAGACAAAGTCTCTATCCTCATAAAACTACCACTGAACATAGGTCAGTTGCGATTAAGACATGTGGAAATGGTTAAGAAGGTAAGGCAGATAAGGAGTGCTGTGTAGGGAGCATTTCATAATATCACATAATTGGAGATTAAAGCCTCTCTAGTAAGGTGCTATTTGAGTAAAGAAGGTTGAACAGACCAAGCCATGCAGGGGAAGAACATTCCAGCAGAGGGAACAGCCAGTGCAAAGAGAAGGAGTCTTGAACATGCCCATTGTGTCCCATAAAGAAGAAAGGGTCCAGTAGACAGATGCAGCATGGATGGGTCAGGGAGAGTGTTAGTATACAAGGGCAGAAGGGTAACAGAGATCACATCATAGAGAATACCATATGTGGTTTCATCCAGTAAGAACATTACCATTCACTGTGATTGAGATGGAACCATAGGTGCATTTATTTGTTGAGGACCTCCTAGTACCTGACCTCTTTCTATGTGCTATAACATGGCAAGGTATAAATAGGACAAATAAGGGTCATGCCATCCTTAAACTTCTACACCAGCTAAGCATGTGCTACATGGAAAGTAAATACTTGACAGGTCCCATTCTGCCATGAAGGAATTCCCGGTATAGTTGAAACAGGAAGAGTAAATGGATATTTGCACCACAACACCATAAGGGAATATATAGTACATTATGCAGTTACAAATGAGAGGCACCTTCCATTCACTGCAAGGTAAATTTCCCCAAGGCAAGTGTGAAGATAATAGTCTTCAGTTTTGAGATTGTGGAAGGAAATACAAGGAAAATAACAGCACAAAAGGATAACAAGGAAAATAATAGCACAAATAATAGCACTTGGCCAATCCAGTGACCTGTGTGTGAATTTTCCAGCAGGCTAGATATGCAGTGAATGTCCACAATGGAGGATAGAGGAGAACTCCAGGAATATTATTTGGAAGTGAGTCTAGATATTATGCTCAGATCATTCCTAAGATTCTCGTGTATTTTTATATGTATGCAAACAAAACTACTTTGGCTAGGATAGGGCTCATCCACCAATTTGAAGAGTCTATCTTTAGGACAGAATATTCAATTTATTGATCAGCTAGTACTAGTAGAGATTTCTGCATAGTAAAATAATATTTCTAATGTTGATAAATGACAGATTTCATACGAACTTGAATGCAAGACACTGGAGTTTACACTTCATGCACTGAGAATTAGAAGTCATTAAAGGTTTTTAAATATGGTAAATTGTGTTTTTAAGGGAGCTTGATCTTAAAGACATGTGCAAAACATACTAGAATTGGGAGAAAACAGAAGCAGATAGGAAACTACATTAGAACCATAGACAAAGCCTGGAGATAATGAAAAGTATGTGAAAGACATTGAGAAGATACTCTCTGGTAAGTAAAATAAGATGGGAAGGAGAATGTGAACTACATTTGCCTTACGATGTCCATTTCACCTTTTGGTTGTAGTGTGTGAATTTTCCTTTGAAGGAATTCCCTCTATTCCATGGTGTACAGACTTAATACAACTCTTCATCAAAATACCCAGCCAAAGATTTGACACATGACCACATGTGTGACCAAGGATTGACAAATTATGTATTAATAAACCTAGTTATGCTGTGTTCAAAGAGACTCTGGTAAAGGGAAATCCTAACACAACTTTAATTCAACAAGTATTTATTTTAAACAATTGCTATGGACACACAAGAATAAAGAGGGCACAATCTCTATTCTCAAACATCCTCTAGTCTAGAAGTATCTGAGGTGCTTCTTTCCCTCTGTATTAATTTATTCTCTTTCTCTCATTAGGAAATGATGGAACAAAATAGCAAAGGCAATGAGATGCTGAAAATTTGCTGGGAAAATTACACATCTCTAAATGTAGAGAAAGGAAGTCTTCAACAAGTTGTGACAGCAAAAACATAACTTCAACGCATAAAATATCAGTGAAGAACTTCTACATATAGTGCAAGTCAGTAACTAATTTCTTTGAGAGTGTACATATGTGTACATGTCCATAAATTAACACTTTTAAAGAAACAATGGATATTCATTAAATTGTGTCCTAGAAGATCTTATTATTTTATGACAAGTCCTAGGAAAAAGTATCAATTTAAATCTACACATATCTGAGATATGATAAGAATGATGTAATAAGAATATCTACTGATTCATCAATAACTAATAAAAATAATTAAATTATTAGTAGTAATAGCTTCATTTAATCAGTACTGGCTTGAGAATGTATATGTTGCATCTCCTTTAACCATAACCATAGACACATGATGTGGGCATGAACTGAATTTTACACATGAGGTACAAAGAGGTGAATTAGCATCCCCAGAGTCACAACTAGTAAATGGCTAAACTACAACTTGAATCCAGGTGTCTCTAACCCCAAATATATTATTCTGAACCACCTAAAATAATTACAGTTTAAAAAATAGGTTTTGTGTCATACAAGAAAGGCATCACCACAAGCCTAAATAAGCAAGAGTTATTAATATAAGGTTTAAAAACTCTGTAGGTTGAATCTAGGTAACAGGAAGCATGTGGCCCCAAGTACTTCATTTCACAACAAACAAACAAGAAAGTCAACTTTTCAACCTTTCTCTTTTCCCACTAATTGTAGATCAGAGTCACCCAAGGTACTTTATAAAAAATAAACATGCTCCGACCTCACACTTAGAAACTCTGGGATAGAGATTTAACAACAACAATGGAGGTTATATTTATTCTTGTGTGTTATAACATTTAACATCTTTATTTGACAAGAAAATGTGGAGTAAAACATAAGCCTATCCTGGGAGAGTCAAGGATGAGCATGTCTGCCTTCAACAGCTCACAGTCAAATCCATCATGAAACGGGCCCCATGCATCATGGAGACAGCTGGACTAAATGGCTATCATGCCACAGTCCATTTCCCTAGACATGTGGAGACAGGATTTCCATCAGGCCCGTGTTCATCGATTCAGAAGTCACCAGGCATTGATGGCATTCATGAGCTGCTGGAATATGAGTTTAATGTACTGTGTACTATCAAGCATATAATGTACATGCTTATATGCATGGGGACAAGATTTTTATGTACTATTATACATATAAGTACTATAATGTATGATTAAGCATATGTGTTACGGAGTAGTAATTAACGAGGGAGTGTACAATATACACGAAGTACATAGGACAAGAATTTGGAATTTGGATTTTTTTAGTACTGACATAGATGTTAGCAAAACTGGATCGTGTCGAATACAAATAAGTTTGCAAGGAATAGTTCAATTAGAATCTCAGCTTTGGGTGCTGAGGGTGAGGATGGTGAGTACTTCTTCCTTGATATGTCTTAGGGAGAGGATGTTTCTCCATTTCTGGTTTACAAGACCAGGGCAATGTATTATACTACTAGGAATATTTCTTCATTTGAGTAGTTTTCTTTCTAATAAGTTTGTAAGTGGCATAAAGATTAGAATGATTAGGAAATATAGGATGGATGCTGTTTGGCCAATTATGATGAAGGGGTTTTCTACAGGTCGTCCTCCGATCCATGTGAGGGTGAACAGATCAGCTACTAGTATTCAGTATAAGCATTGGCTTGGCGGGTGGAATATCATGCTTCGTTGCTTGGCTGTGTGAAGGGAGAGGATGAGGGCTAGGATTAGAATGGAGGGTACGAGTGCTGTAACTCCTCCTAGTTTGTTAGGGATAGATGGTAGGATGGTGTAGGCAAATAGAAAGTATCATTCTGGTTTAATATGTGGTGGGGTATTAAGGAGGTTGGCTGGAGCGTAGTTACCAGGATCTCCTAGGAGGTCAGGGGAGAGCAGTACTAGAGTGAATAGGATTAGTAATAGGAGGACTATTCCTAGAAGATCCTGATAACAGTGTGATGGGCAGGAGAGCAAATGGCACACGGAAGTGCACCCTGAAATGCCTGTTTGCAACAGGCTAATAAAAGAGAGAAGGGGTTATTTGCGGCTTACTTCTCTGCATGTAGGTCCATATGCCATTCCTCAGTTACTCCCTTTACTGGCACATGCACAACTTCCCAGAATCTGCCTCACTGGACACAGCAGAGTCCTGCCGCCTAATCTCAGCTGCAGCTTCCCGCCTTTCTCCATCCTCCCAATAAACATCTCAGGTCACACACCATACCAGGCAGTGTCTGAATGTTTTATGTACTGTTCATTAAACAATGTTTGGCCCTTGCCAGGAACCTGTGTGGTAGGTAAATATTGTCTGCACTTTTACAGAAGAAGAAACTACTGGGGCAGTTGGCCAAGAACCCAAAGCTAATAATTACAAAGCAGGCATTCAATTCGAGGCCTTTCCAGCTCCACAGCACAGGCTTTCCACCACTGTGAGATGTGCTCCTGAGGGGCAGAATCCCTCTCCCACCACATGACAGGCTCCCCCCACTTCAAAGACAGCCTGTATGAGTTGCCTTGGATTTCACTGTAATTACATCTGTCCTCTAATGCTTTCTTCTTTGCTTAGATGAAAAAGTCCTTTGATCCTCCAGAGATATATTTGTGTAGACTTTACAGCATAGTGTCTGGTACTTAGTAAATTAGTCATTATCACTGGGACTGTTACTTTTGTTGTTGCTACTATGCTGCTGCCTCCTTGGCTAGCCTATCTCCATTTATTTTCTGAGTTCTATTGCTTCCTTTAACCCTAGAAATTTACTCAAATTTTGTCATTGATTCTCATATTTTTTATTCTATACTTTTTATTGGGCTTTATTCCTACAGCTTTAACTTTGTGTGTTATCCCCCATCCCCAAAAAATTGTACCAGTAGCCTCAATTTCCATTTGGTGTACCAAACCCTTATTTCTATGTACCTGCCAGAAAAATCTCTACAGAGATATCTTGCCAGCCAATTAAATTCAAAAGATGTACAATTCAAAGATCTTGATTCATATATGCCTGATCAAGAAGCTCCATTCATTCATTAAGAATTCAGCTCAAAGCTTTCCATGGTGTCAGCCTCATTCTCAGGCTACACATGGCAGCCCTCAACAGCTCAAGCTTTCCCCTGGCTATAGGAAACAATGTGTCCACTGCAATTCCAGTACTCAACAACTTCATTCACTGTCTTCCAAGGAAGAGTCTTCTGTAGTAGCTCTAGGACTTGAGACCTCCCACTGGCCTGAATGATGACAGGCCAGGTCTAATTTACAAAGTAACCACGTGACAGAGGAGAGGCAGGGATTGTGCACAGAGAAGGAAATCTGGGTACTGGTGGAAAGAGGTGGGGGGGATTAACGCTTAGACCGAAACCAATGCTTCCACTATGCTGCCCCCATACTGTTCATCAGAATCACCAGATAAACTTATAAAAATTCTAACTTAAAACTTCTGAATCAGTATCTTATTCTGGAGTCTAAGGTCTGCCCTTTATAAAACATACCCACGTGATCCAGGTTGGGGATAAAAAGTATCTTATGTCTGTCTGTCCCTTTATTTACTCCCATAACACAGGAAAATAATCCACATATATATTTAAAAGATATAAAATAATACTCAGGAAGAAATATGAGCACCCAGGAAAGTGACTCTGTAAATCTGAAAGTATAATTATTTTCAATAAGCATTTCTGCCTCCAATCTCATCTAAAATAAAAGCATATGAGCTGCAGGGATGCGTAATTCTTATCAGACTCAGGAACACAGATTTATTCCTTTAGATCACATGACGAGCAGACGCATCCCTAAAAGGAGTGGGAATCTATCCTCCAGAGTGCCTCTGGCCCCATTCTGCAAGAGTCGCATACATAAGATCACAAAGAGAATTCCAATACAAATGGAAGTTTCCTCTTATGACACAAAATAATCAGAAACTTTGCACCCAAATAGGGAAGACGGGCATTTGCATAATTATGATAGGAACATCAGAAAGATGAAATGCTAAGAAACCCAAAATGAAAGTTTCCTCCTGGCATAAAACCTGCTCTCAAATACCAGATTCAGAGCATTTGCTCGGGTGATTCTAATGCAGCTCACCCTGCCGGTGCAGTTGCAAAGTGTCCCATCGAGGTTGTCTGGGCCTTCGAGCAGTCCCGTGCAATGCCTAACGGTGTGTCTGGAGAGTGATGGGAACAGAACTGAACAGTCAGCTCTAATCCCCTCCCTTCCTGCTTGATAGTTTAATGTGCTCAACTGATTAAATTTAAACAGAAAACATAAAGAGAAAGAGATGCGAGGGACAGGAAAGTGGCAGGGACACTCTGGCTGATCTTCCAGAATCCTTTTTACTTTCCTAAGCAAAAGGATACTTCTCCTGTCTTCTTCTGGCGGTGCATGCTCTTTCTTCCCCTTACTTCACCCACCCCGCAGCCAACCTCCATCAATCTTTCTTCTTCCTCTTTCCTTTCTCTTTTTCTCTCTCTCCATTCCAAGTGTTCCAAGGAAGCCAGCATGATGGATAACAGATATTGTTTGACATATTGTGTCATTTATCACACAACAGCCCCAATCCTGCCAACAGGACCTTTCCCATATGTCACTGTCGGCTTTTACGCGGCCCCAATGCATCAAAAAGAAATAGTTTAATACAATGTGCTATAATTCCTGAGTCACAGCTCAATGGAGAGGTTTGGGACACCGAGCTCCATTTCCTTTCCAGTTTATTTATTTGTTTCAACTGGCTCCTGTTTCTGATAAATGAATGAATGAACTCCTCTGAGGTCAGGTGGAGAGGAAAATCACCCCCAGAATTGTGCTCCAGGTTGGAAGAAAAGGAGAAGGGAGGTCTAGAGTCGGGGGCAGAAAATGCAGGCTGCACTATATTACCACGTTCCCTGTGGCATCTTCTTATTTTCTGTGGAGTACTGTGTCTGCCAGGCTTGACAATGAGAAGGCCTCAATGGTGAAATTCTATAAATCCAAACTGACACAGGAGTGCCCCACTGTGTCCCTAAAGGGAAGAGAGTTTACTACATCAGCCAGAGGGAAGTTCCCCTGACCAAGCCTTCGCTTACACCTGCCCCCGCTTTGGCTGAAGCAAAAGAGTTTCAAGGTATTTCTTGTTACAACCCATTCATCCCAGAAGAATCTCCATAGCAACAAGTCTCATCGCTGTAAGCATCAAAGGCTATCACAAGTTCACACACTTTGCGGTTTCCTTTCTCTCCAGACCCTCCTGGAGAACTCGCTTCTCCTCGCAGCTTGCCAGGGTGTCACATCTCCCTGAGGGTAATAGGCTTCAAGTCAGGCTGAGTGCCAATGTTCTTGACCTCCAAGGTCTTTGATTAAAGCCACACCCACTCCCGTGGGAGGCAGATAGGAAGCCGCACATGGAAATAACATTAGCAATTCTTTCACGTTCCAGCTCAGACATGCAAAGGCTTCTACCCTTTAATATACACGTCCCATCCCACGAGATAAGAAAAATCTTAAATTTTCAATTCAAGGGATTTCAATTTAAGGGATCTCAATTTCTGCTGGCTTAAATTGACTTTGGGGTGAAAACAACTACATTGAGAAGAAACAATTAAGTTAATTCAGAATTTAACATTCTGTTATGGCTCTTATCTTCCTCTCCCTCCTTCTTCCAAAAATGGCATGTGGCTGTCAAGGGACTATAAAGGCATGGGGAATAGGTGGCCCCTGGTCCTGGGCAAGTCCTTTAATTTAAAAGGGCTAGGCTGGCAGTCAACTGTGGGCTGCTGGCTGTGGTGCTGGCCCTAGGCAAGCTTCCCCTTTCTGCTGCTAGAAGAGACAGCCAGTTTTCTTACTCTTGTTTATAGCTCTCCTTTTGATGCATGGACAATGCTTCCAAGGATCCAAATAACCCATGGTTCTTAGTGTCCCAGACTCCCACTTAGGCCTTGGGCAAGCTGAACCGCCCCTAGATAACTTTGTGCCCTGGGCTTATACTACCCTCATTGTAATCAACACTCCCGGCCAGCTGTCCAGCTGAATTCTCAGCAACTCCCATTTCTGAGAATCATGTGGAAACTTCCAGATCCTTTTCCAACCTGTGGAAGCTGAGAGGGAGCAGGGAGAGCTACCTCCAGCTCTCCTTCCCCCTGACCACTGAGAAAAGAATTCTTACTTCACTGATTAATTGGGGAGGAGCATTCTTTGAAGAAAAGGAGAGTCACGGAAGCCAGCAAGAGTGAAGGAAACAGCAAGATTTCAGTCTCCAACAGATATATAGAAATGTGCTAAACACCACTAATTGTCATGGAAATGCAGATCAAAGCCACAGTGAGATATCATCTTGCCCCAGTTAGAGTGGTTACTATCAAAAAAATAGAAGTCACAAATGCTGGTGAGGATGAGAGAAACAGCAGTGCTGGGACATTGCTGGGGGGAGTGTAAATTAGTACAGCCCCTATGGAGAACAGTATGGAGGTTCCACACAAAGCTAAGAATAGATCCACCACACGATCCAACCATCTCACTAGTGGGTACTTTCATTTAAAAAAAAAATCAGTATATCATACAGACACCTGAAACCTCATGTTTATTATGACTGTATTCACAATAACCAAAATATGTAATTAACCTAAGGGCCTACCAACAGAGGAAAGGATAGAGGAAAAGTAGCACAATGGAGTAATCTTCATAAAAAGAATGAAATCCTGCCATTCACAGCAACATGCATGAGCTTGGAAAACATTATGTTAAGTCAGACACAAAATTACAAATGCTACGTGTTTGTACTCATATGTGGTAGCTAAAAAAGTTGAAATCATGAAAATAGAGAGTAGAACAGTGGTTACTACAGGCTGGAATGGGTAGCTGGAGAGAGAGGAATGAGTGACTGGTTAATGAATACAAAGTTACAGCTAGATAGGAGGAAGAAGTTCTGTTGTTCTTTAGCAATAGAAGGTAATTATCAATTAAGAACAATTTATTGTATGCTTTGAAGTAGCTTGGAGAATAGATTTTGAACGTACCCAACACAAAGTAATGATAATGGGGTGGTGGATATGCCAGTTACCCTCATTTGATCATTACACATTTTATACGTGTATTGAAATAGCACACAATAGTCCATGAATATGGACAATAACTGTGGGCCAATTTTAAAAGGCAATAAAAGCAAAACAAAAAAAAAAGTGACATTCTCATGCATCTGATCACACAGGAAAGATGCAAGCACAAATGGCACCACCAATAGCTGTGAGTCCCAGCTGAGGTCCCATGGGCCCTGCTGCTGCTGGTCTGACCAAGGGCCACAGAGGGTGATGGGGAACCCGTGACTTTTCTCCCACTAAAGCCAACTCTTAAGAGATGAGAATAATGTTGCCAGTCAACACAGCATCTGGGGAGAGGTAGCTGAGTACTACACGGCACATGGCTGGTACCCAGGGAAAGCCAGGCACAGCCTCCTGGCTCCATGACACAGGCTGATGAAGGGAATCTGGAGAGGGCAGTGGTCACATGCACAGCACTGACTCCAACACTTCTACTTTCCCAAGGCCATGGTGCCTTGCTGGAGGACTCTCCTGCACAGCAATCTCACCTCTCTGCTTTTCTTTCCAGCATTCTTAATAGAGACGCATCTGTTTCCTCTGCTTCCTCTTTGCCTCTCTCTAAAGGTTTTTCCACTAAACCCTTCAGCCCTGAGAGGGGAGGTCAGGATGCCTGTGACAATGCACTTGCTTTCCTTGCTCTTATTCTTTTTCTTTCCATAATGCACTGGGGCTACACGAGATGGATTTTTACTTGACTCTGCTTTCCAGCATTGATACTACCAAAGTCTCCTCGCCCCTTTCTGAGAGTGATCCTGTCTCTTTCTTTCCCCAAGTCACATTTGCCCATTTCTAAGAACCGGATGATGAGAGGAGTGAGGGAACAGAAAGTGGCTTATCAACAATGAAAGATCTAAAATGATCCTCTATAATTGTTGCTAGTATTATAATGGCAATATTGAAAATACACTTTGAATTGGGCTCTGTATTTTACATTCCCAATGAATTGAAAAACACCATGAAGTAGATATGATTTTAGCCACTTACAAATGAAGAAGTAACATCTAGGCAGAAGTGAATGCCCAAGGTCACATAGGGAGCAGAGATGAAACCAGAACTTGACACCAGCTCTCTTGGACTCCGAACCTCATGTTCATTCCCTTTTATGGTACCCAGTCACCTGGGGTATATTTAGAAATGGGGGGAAAAATTAATATCATCTCCTCCACTCTCTCCTCCTACAGGTTCAAAGCCAGAGATACTTTTTCTCTTCTTCTGACCCAACGATGTGCCTTTAAACCTAGCTGAGTACTACCCAGCACATGGCCGGTACCCAGGGAAAGCCAGGCACAGCCTCCTGGCTCCATGCACACAGCAGTCTTGAACCAGACTCTGCTCTTACCTGGGCTCTCCATTCCTTTCTCAGCTTACAGGGATGCCAGGCTCCTAAGGGTTCTAACTTCATCTAACTTCAACAATGTTACCATTGTTCTCTGCCCCTGTGGATTTGATTATTGTCCTTTTGATACTCAGAGCTCTTCATTTTTTTTAACTTAATATTTATTAAATCATAACTGTATACATGTATGGGGTACAATATGATGATTTGATATACAATGTGGAATTCTTAGATCAAACTAATTAACATAGCCATCACCTCATTTACTTGTTTTTGTGTCATGACATTTATAATATACTCTTAGTTGTTTTAAAATGTACCCTTGCATTGCGTACATTGGGTGAGGTCCTGCCAAATACCCTCTTTAGAACATGACATTAGCCTTCCGTAAGCTCTTCTGATCCTGCCCTCTCTAAGGACTGATCTCTCTCTCCAGGACCTGAGAGGCCTGCTGGACACGGGGCAGCTGAGCTGGTGTCCCTGCAGGGCTCATCTCTTCACTGTGGCCACCACAGACTGGAGATTCTGGCTGACTTCCCACTGCCAATTTCAATGTTTTGTTCATTCCAGTTAACTGACCCTTTGGCTGGACAACAGCTGTGGTTACTTTCTGGGGAAAGAAGGCTGCCCAATGTCCTCCAAAGGCAGGGATACGATGTCCCCATGTGTAAGTGTGAACACCGTCATTTAGTGCCTTTAGGGGTTAGAGTGAGGCCTTGGCATGGGCCTGTTAACAGATATAGGTACCTGTATATTCTCCTAGAAAATGTATCCACGTTAATGGCACATCTGCTCTCACATCCTCGTCTATGAAAGTCATTTATTAAACAGAATTACTGGTTAGAAGCAATTTGCTCTGTGTGCTCTTCCCTGCTTAAAAGGCCATAAACTTTGAGCAGGAATTAGAGAGAGCTGCTACGATTTTTTGTTTGTTTTACTTTTACATAGCATGAGACGTTGAAGATTTTGTTCCAAAAGCAAAACACTAATTGGATGTGAAAATAAATAAATAAATAAATAACATATATATATACACGTCAGATGTGAACTTCATTAGTTGAAAGGGTTCTTCAAAGATCAATGACAATTATGTGCAAACACCCAGATGTGCTATATGAATAGTCATCACTCTCGGGGCTACTGAGTAAAGGCAGTCACATAGCACAGTAACCACACCGATGGCCTTTTACAAAACAGTTCTTTTCCAACAAGCTCCCATCTGCTGGTTTTGAGCAAATCATCTTTCTTGAATTCTTACAGTAGGTTAAATGGTTTATATCCAAGTTCATCAACAATACCTCTAACTCGATAGGTTACATCTAACCTAACAATACCTCTAACAATACCTCTAACTCGATAGGTTACATCTTCACACCCCCTGTCCTGACCTTCACTCTAATTTATGACCCTGACCCCAGTGTCCTTTCCTGTTACTGGGTTTGATCTGGATTTTGTTTGTTTCTCATACCTGATTCTGAATCTGATGTTTGTTCCACTTAACTCTCGTCATCTCCTGTTTTGATGAAGGGTACTTTGGTCTGACTACGCCCCCTTGGTTCGACTCCCACTTGAGGGGATGTTTTGGAGTTTTATTGCTGCTCCCAGGCTCCTGTCCAACTGTGTCCATGCCGCAGTGTCACAGCAGGAGGCCATGTCAAATGCGCAGTGGGCAAGGGCCTCACCCTGGGTTAGAGTGTCAGTGACATCACTCAGGAGCTAAGTGGCTGGGGCAAAATACTAGACCCATTTCCTCGTCTCATAAGAAAACTGACCTCAGGATGGTTATGAGGAATAAATCAGGGTGTGTCTATAAAATGTTTAGCACAGGGCCTGAAATTAAGTAGTCAACGCTTATTCACTATTATGATTCCTATTATTATTATTATTGGTATTATTACTATGATTATTATTATCTGTCCTAGGGTGGGGATAGGACACGTATAAACATGTCAGTTTAGCCTTTGGTAACAGCTTATTGATTTAAATCTCAAATTCTCTTTTCTTAACAATCTAGAAGGCTTTTACAAAAATATCTTTTTCCAAATATAGCCCAATAACATGTGAACCAACCATTTGTATTTTATGCACTCTTTATCATTCCTCCAGTTGGGCAGATTCCCCTATCACTTTTAAAAAAATTATTCTATGCACCTACATGAAAATAGCATTAAGTTTCTGGATCCAAAAAGTCTTAGATCCCAATGGATGATGTTCAAAGTATCATTTGCTCTTTTTCTGTCATTAGAATGCAGGCCAGGAACACAATGTTTCCATTTCATAAAAATATAATATGGTAGTACAAGAATTATAGACAAATTATGATGGAAAATTAGTCAATAAACTTTTATTATACCAGTCCTTAATGCTGTTATTAATATTGAGGAATTTAAAATTAATTTCTATCCAGGGCAAAATTTACTGCTGGAACTCCAGAGATAAAGCTGACGAGGGCAACAATTGGGGCGTCTTCAGGGACCCTGTGCTGTTTTCATGTCAGCCGTGCGCACTGAGATAAGGTCCTCCCTAATCTTACGGAACCTCTCAGCTGTGGGCTGCTTGGGTGAATGTGGCCTGAGGAAGGACAGCTGTTGGGAAGGGGACAAACTCCTGGAGGGAACGCTTCTGATGGAGAGCCACAAGAAAACACCACCACGGGATCAAATTGTAGCTCCCTGGTCATGGTTCAAAAAGCCATAAATACCTCACCTATTGTACATAATGCAAAAGTGTATGTCAAATCCATTAAGAGTAGAGTATAAATGTCTTAACGCAACAATTAAGTAAGAGAGGTGAAGGCTACATTAACCAGTTTGATGTGAGGATTCCAAATTGTATATAAAATGAGCACATTGTATCCCATAAATGCATTAATGTACACAGTTATGATTTAATAAAGAATTTAAAAAGTAAAATTAAAAAAGCCATAAATGTCTGTGCTTTGTTCAGTGTGGCCTTTGAGTTGCTCCTGTTGGTGGCCCTGTTAATAATCTTTGTTGAATCCTGCTCAACTGAAATTTATTTATTCATTCATCCTTTTAACTGACAATGCATTAAATACCAAGCCCTCGAGAATCGAAGATGAACATTGTCTCTGCATTCTTGGAAGCTATAAACTGCTTGGAAAAAATTAAGATCTACCAGACAGGGCCACCAGTATAGAGCCCTAAGAATGGAGCTACCTGTGGCGTTCAAAGAGATGCCATCTGTACTGTGGGCATCAAAGAAAGTCACGTGGGGGAAAAATGTAATTATCCCGGGCAGAGTTTTCAAATTTGTGACACCCAGGAGTGATTTTTAAAATACTTAACTAGTTTCAACATTTATATATTGGCAGATAACACATACTTATTTTTTGAGTTTTCAGCTACGCTTGAATACAGAGAACATGTAGCAACATAAATCTCATGTTCACACATAGAAACAAGCTTAGGATGAGAAGCTGCCACCCGATTTGCATTGCCCAGTGACTGCGTCCTCCTAGAACTCTGCCAGTCGGAACACTACAGATATTTGCGTTTGCTACCTTTTAAGTAGGATTTTAAATAACAAATAAGATTTGGTAGGCAGAAGGGATTGAAAAAGGGAGAGGGTTTCAGGATAACATACAGACTGTCAGTTACCTTTGAATTTTAGTTAAACAATAGATAACTTTTTAGGATAAGCCTATTCCATTAAATATTGCAGGGGATATGTGTATACTAAAAAACTGTCAGACGTTTATCTGAAATTCAATTTTAACTGAAAGTCCTGTTTTTACTTGCTACGTCTGGGTACCGTGGATGCTGGTAGAGGGGTTGGGAGATGAGGATGTCGTTTCTGATAAAGGGAATGTTATAAGTAAACTAGGGAGAGGCACAAGGCAAATTCCTGAGCAAGGGTGTGTGGAGTCTGCTCAGAGCATGTGACTTGAAGATACTGAGAAAAAATAAGAACTCTACGGAGCATTTCATGTCAGATCCCTAGCTTAGCTTCCTTTTTTTCACACAACCTACCTATTATATTCCTCCTTTTATAAGGGAGAAAACTGAGACGTGGCTGGATTATGTACTCTGTCCAGTGACACTTGCCTGGCAATTGGGAGAGGTTGGGTTTGACCTAGTATGGTTTGAGTTTGTGCTATTAGCCTCTACTCTCCAGGGCCCCCCACGATGAGAACAGAAGGCAGGAAAACAGATGAGGAGGCAAGGAGTTCTTAAGAACAGGGTCACACTTTTTTTCATCTTTTTATCACCAGACCCCTGACCTCCACCTCCAAGTGCTCAGTGTTAGTTGAAGTTGTTGGTGTGTTTGTAAAATGGGCAGTCACATCACTCACCAGGATTAGGAAGAGTGCAACTTGTTTTAGACTATGTGGAAGGACCCAGCTCAGTTGCAGGAAACATATCAATACCAGAAGAAAAAGGAATTGAAAGGACCAGACTGTAGTACCATGATTGCACCAGACTGTGGAGAAGGGATACATCTCATTCGGATTTTCAAATTACTGTGTTCAATAAATGTCTCCTGATGGTAACACAAGGAAGACCTGAAGCAGGCACTGTGCCTTTTCCATCTTATTTACAGCCCTCTGTCCTTTCTCTATAGAGAACAGGAAGTAGCAGGTCATTGAATTTGGTCAAAGCACCTAATACTTAACAGAAATATGGATTATTAATGTTCCTCATTTAACCTCTCTAGTATGTACCTTAATACACACACTCAGTGCTCTCATATTGAGCTATTATAATTTATAAAATTATAAAATCAATAATCTATCCAGAGTCATCCTTTCTGGTGACAGTAATGAGGGGAAATGTTTTGGAGATAGTTTTAGGCCAGTTATGGTGGCTCACGTCTATAATCCCAGCACTCAGGGAGGTCAAAACTGGAGGATTGCTTGAGGTCAGAAGTCTGAGACAAGCCTGGGCAACACAGTGAGACACCATCTCTACAACACAAATGTTTTTGTTTAATTAATCAGTGGTGGTGGCAGATGCCTATAATCCCAGCTACTCAGGGAACTGAGTCAGGAGGACCCCTTGAACCCAGGAGTTGGAGGCCATAGTGAGCTATAACTGGGCCACTGAACTCCACCCTGCAAGATTTTGTCTTTAAAATAAATAAATAAATATAAAGATAGTATTAATGAAAAATCCCCAAGAAATTTGGAGTTATTTGATATAGAGCAAAACAGAGCAAAACAAAATCCCTGTTCAAACCTCCTTGGATGATGATGACTTTTTAAAGCCTAGCAAGGTCAGTTTGCTTTATTTTGGTGAGTTGCAGAGTCTTAGAAAACATTAGAAGTTTTAACTCTGGCGATTATTTATTCTTTATTGCCTCATAGTTATTTTCCAGAACCATAAGCAGGTCCTCAGGCACTCTGAAAAACTATTCAGACATTTTTTCCTTAGCTAATCCATTAAACTAATTAACTTTGGGTACCTATTCCTTATTAACAGCTGCCGCTCCGCTTATTTGCAAAATAATAAATTTGAAATCATGGTTGTCAACTAATATTAATTATTACTAACATAATTCTTTCCATTAACTTAGCATAATTGTCCTTGCAGCAAAGGCCATGGCTCTGGTCTTTGTCACTGTATACACAATGCTTAGCACAGTGCTTGTCACTCCGTGGGAATACATTAAATATCCATTAAAGGGATGGAAAGAGCTAGGATTTCCTCACCCCCATACTCTTCTTGCACATAAAGCTAATACTGGACCAGCCCCTCATTCTCAATAAGAACCTTGTCCCCCACACACACACCCAAAGGACATGTTTATCCCATTTCATGTCTATTTTTTTCCTTTGCTTAATTTTATGGTTGTCTGTATTTACCCCATTTTAGTTTCTTATCTTGAATCTCTTCTTTGGTGTCTCATAAGTTGCGACCTTTCCCTTTCTCCTCCACTCCATCTAACTCTAGTGAGGAATAGTTCTGGGAAGAAGATAGAAAGAGCTTTCCCAGTTGGATTCTACTAAGTCCCTGCTATACATACCCAGTCTACCACCACAGAGAGGGGTAAGGTGATGATTTTCTGTGTGTATCCAATGATTAGAATGGAAGATTTTACTAAAAAATGGACCAGCAGTAGGGAGAAAGGGAAGGTCTTGTAAGGAACGTTAAGAAGCTCCATTGCAGTCACCCCAAAGTACCTTCTTAGGAGAAAAAAAAACTGAATTTAAATATTCCTTAGACTGATGAACCACTGTGAGAAAAAATTTTAGCTAAAACAGGATTCCAAGGACAGCACCTGTGGCTCAAGGAGTAGGGCACCAGCCTCATATATCGGTTCAAACCCAGCCCCGGCCAAAAACTGCAAAAAAATAAAATAATAAAATAATAAAAATAAAAGAGTAATCCAATATAGTTAGTAATAATCATTATTGTATTGTTGTAATACCGGTAACTATAATAATTATAGTTTAAGACCTATTGAGCATTTATTGTATTCTAGGCATAGAGTGGTCATCAATTTTATATGCCTTTGTATGATCATGACTTTGTATGAGCATCAACTCATTTAATTGATGTTTCTTTTATCATCATGACTTTACTGGTACAGAATCTGAGCCTCAGAGAGTTTAACTCATAGGTCCAAGGTTACCAGCTAGCTTGGGAATTTCAGAATTCTGATTCAAGAGCCCATTTGCTTCACCTACCGTCTATACTAGGTTAATGACCAACCTCAAAATCAGCTTCAGATGCTCCAAATTCTGAAGAAGCCATTGAATCTTAAATCCGTAATTTGGCGTAAACTTCTGATTCACGTGGAAATGGTTCTGAAAAAATAAGCCTAAATGGACACATTTCTCATGGGTTAAAATTTAGGATTCTTTAAAAATGTGAATTTACCAAAAGTCTAATTAAAGTAAAAATATTAATTCTCATCCAGTGATACCACCCTGGTCCTTACCTACAAGAATAAGGCTCTCCATAATAGTAGAAAACCTTCACAATTCAGAATTTATCTTCCCCTTGTTTAGTCTAAGTCACCCCCAACAGATTTCAGCATGAACTCAACTAGGAAGTGAAACAGTGAAAAAATAAAATGAAATCAAGAATATAAATGCAGAAAGAAACAGAAAATTTAATATGCACATATTTTAAATGTGGGACTCATATGTGCTTATGTAGAAATTTACGTGATAGGTTAATGACTAAAAAATGAGTTTCTTCCCTTTTCTATTTTTTTCCTCCTAGAAATTATGAACGGAACCATCTGAGTTGCCCCATCAATATTTCTCCCTGTTCTACATATGTTTCAACTGAACAGATTTACAGTAGCTCAAGGATCTTTCAGGATATATTTCCAATCAGGAAAACTTCCTATGAGACATGCACCCAAATTTATTAGCTTTAGTAATCGCTGTGGTTGTATGAGCAAAACAAATCCAAACAACAGGACATATAAACCCTGAATGTTACGTGTTCATTTCTTCTGCGTCAATTACAGCCGGACGATAAACTTCTTCTGGGAAGAAAACATATCCATTTAATCAAGCTTTGCGTGCC
Source organism: Perodicticus potto (assembly GCA_963574655.1). Classification (NCBI taxonomy): domain Eukaryota; kingdom Metazoa; phylum Chordata; class Mammalia; order Primates; family Lorisidae; genus Perodicticus; species Perodicticus potto. Next base: position 45,872 of record CAUYRH010095180.1, read on the forward strand.
ACCTTGCATGAGCCCAGAAACACGCTGGATATGAATGGCTGCAATGTGAATGATATAGTTCCCTTATCAATTCTGACATCCTCTGGTATCAGATATTTTGGCAGCAGGTAGAAAAGTAGCAGAGAGGGTATCAGCTAATGGATTCTATTTAAGGACAGCTGATGAAAATGTTGACTGGCCCATGACCGATTTTATTCTTAGTACTTAAATGTTAGTTAGTTAGTCAATTTGAATGTTAATTAGCCATAATGACAAGGAGTGTCTCTTTTTATGATCCTCTTAAAATGTGTCCAGGGGCTAATAAGCAATGGGTGCATCACATAAATATAATAAGTAAATAAATTAGCATCAGTTAATTTAAATGTAAGCAAAGTGCGCTAAGAGGCTTTTCCTCTGCTCTCCCTGCATTTCAGCTATTTTCCTCTCAGCATCTTTTCTCGCCTCATCAATTTCATGATCTAAACAATATACTCTACAGCTGAAGAGCAAGGTCAGACATTATTGAATTTCGTGTAAAGCAAGTGGACCTTTTTCACTTTTTAGACAAATGTGATCAGATAACTGGGCGGTTAGAATAAAGGTCAAAGAAAATGAGAGTCGTGAAACTCTGCTTGTGTGAACAACTGATTTCACCATGGCAATTAATCCAGATGGTTAGTACAGTCATCAAAAAGGTTAATTTGTCCAAATAAGTACCTAGACTGTTAAAATAAAAAAAAAAAAAAAACAGAAATGACTAGGTAAGTAAATGGTCAAATATTTCAGCCACAATGAAATGAGTGACTTGGTGTGCACATACCTCTAGTTTTCTCCACTGGCCAAACCAACTAGAATTCCTTATAGGTGCTCCACTTTGAATAATCAGATACAGTCAGGAAAACCTTATAAACTGGTCCCAATAGCTTATGTTTCTGTAAATCATTGCCTCTTTGGGAAAGATTCCACAAAGACACATTTCAGTTAGCAGAGAAGGAAGAGAGTTACCCAAGAAAAATGGTCTATGTAGCCCCGCTGCCCGCTGATGCACTCACTGAATATCAGCTTCTGGGTTGTGTTTGTGGGTACTAAAATGAAAGTACCAAATCTGACATGAAAGGCTGAACCTTGGAGACCAAGTGGGCATAGCCATTGGCATCTTAGACTGAGGGTGACCTCCCTGGAGGTACCAATTACCAATTACCCTCCTGGAAGTTCTTGCTAGAGTTCTCATGGGACACAACCCCATCTGGCTTTAAATTAAACTTCTCACTCCAAGAAATGTGAACTATGTCTGAAGTTGCTGCTCTTTGAATCAAGGAAGGCTGGGATTTTGGAGCAATTGATTTCCTCAGATGGATGTA
>CAUYRH010095185.1:0-70204 GCA_963574655.1 Perodicticus potto
TGATACATGATCAGTCCGTGGCTCAGACCCTGCAAAAGTCCTTCATCTCACCCAAGAGTGAAATCAAAGAGTTTGCAGTGGCTTACGTGCACCAAAAAAAAAAAAAAAAGATCAGCCTCCATTACACACTCTCTCACCCCATCCTCTCTCCCACTCATTTCATTCCAGCAGCACTGGTTTCCATGTACTGTAATTTCCTCAAACTTCAGACATGCTTTTTTTTTTTTTGCAGTTTTTGGCCTGGGCTGGGTTTGAACCCACCACCTCTGGCATATGGGGCCGGTGCCCCACTCCTTTGAGCCACAGGTGCCACCCCTAAAAGCCATATATATATATATATTTTTTTTTTTTCAGTTTTTTGGCTGGGGCTGGGTTTGAACCTGCCACCTCCAGCATATGGAGCCAGCGCCCTACTCCTTTGAGCCACAGGCACCACCCATCAGACATGCTTTTACCTTAAGGAAATCACACTGGTCATTTCCTCTGCCTGAAACTACTCTCTTAGCTAGCTCTCTAAAATCCTTCTAGAATTTACTCAAGTGCTACCTTTCCAATGAAGAAAGCCACTTTATCCCAGTTCCCTCAAATAAACACACAATACCTTACCCTGCACTAGCTGTTGCTGGTTTTCAGGATTTGTAATGCCGTATTAAAATGCCATGTGAGTTACTTACATATTCAGTTTGTTGTGTGATATCTGCCTACATCCTCTTTGAATGGAAACCACACGAAAGCAGGGTTATTTATCTGTTTTGTTCACTGATGTGTCTCAATTGCCTAAAATAATGATTAGCTCACACCAAGCACTCAAGAAATAGTGTTATTATGAAGAAGAATAACACAGTTAGGTAATGCTGATGAAGATGATGAGGAGGATTTGATAATGATGATAGAGCAATTATTCTGTCCCCCCAACTGGGCTAATTAATTTACTTTCATAATTGACCTAAACCTCCTCCCTCTAAACACTATGGCACATAGAATATATGATTCTCATTTTATTTATAAGAAAATCATTGCTTGAGAGTTAAGAAACTTGTCCCAAATTACACAGCTGTAACTGTGGTACCGAGACTTAAATTTAAATCTGTCAAACTTCAAGGTCTATGCCTTTATCTTACAAGATGCTGTAATTCCCACATTTTCTTTTGTAGAGACAGAGTCTCACTTTATCACCCTCAGTAGAGTGCCGTGGCGTCACACAGCTCACAGCAATCCCCAACTCCTGGGCTTAGGCGATTTTCTTGCCTCAGCCTCCCGAGGAGCTGGTACTATTGACGCCCTCCACAACACCCGGCTATTTTTTTGTTGCAGTTTGGCCAGGGCCAGGTATATGGCCACCACCCTCGGTATATGGGGCTGGCACCCTACCCACTTAGCCACAGGTGCTGCCCATAATTCCTACATATTATGATTGGGGTAAGTTTCTTTCATGCTTGCTTTGAATTCTAACTTATAAAAATAAATTTATCTTACACAGTCAGTGTATGATCTATACAGTATGGAGTTATGGCTAGTATGTCCTTTAACTAATGCACTTCATTTTGGACACTGTTATTCTGGCTCTTGAATTCATGAATCACTTATCCTATTTCTTTTCATCAAAAAAAGTCTGAAAATTAAATCTTATGGGTATCTGTGAAAGTCTACTAACACAAATGATCTCTATGAATGTGAAAAAGGTAGGGTAGAACCCTTGTATAACTCGACTAGCCTGATAACAGAAAATGACAAGCAAACAAGGTTAAGAGGGAGCAAAACTGTCAAGGGAAGGAGCACAGAAGGCTAAATGCTGTATTGAGCCAAGTTGAAAATAAAACAAGCAAGAAATACAAAAATTCAATGTGCAATAATTATTTTATATCACTATCCCTTTTTGACAGGGGATATATTTTATGAAGAGTAGAGATGAAAGATAAGAAAGAATGTGCAAAACATGAATTAGATGGGAAACATTATTGGTACAAAGTACAGTATACATAGCAGTTAAGTACATGAGCTCATTCTTAAATTGGTCATAAAAATAATATCTACCTCAAAGAGTTGTTTAGACAATTAAGTTCATACACTTAAAATAATTACAAACAGTGCCTACCTGTATAAATATTTTTTATAATTATTTTTAGGATTCTAATGGGCAGCGAACACATCAAGAGATCTTTCCTGTCCCATTGTGGAGCTGTTCATAAATGCTTTGACCAGCGTTTCTACTTAGTTGTAGGCTGTTTCGAATCCAGTGAATTGAAGATTTGGGCATGGGTTGACACAAATAATGTTGAGAAAAGTACAGTCTCTTATCCGAACGCGAGCCTGAAGGTGTTAGCTGGCCTCTGCAGCTCACCCCACCCAAGCACACATTACATCCACAGGAATATCTGTGGTTCCAGCAATGGACACAGCTTGCAGTGTCCCCACATTCTGCGCCCCCTTTCTCCAGATGGCAGACTCAGTCTAGTCAACAGCTCTTTAAACAGTCCTGTGCTGGTCCCTGAAGCTCCAGAAATGACTGAGTTTCCCACGTGCCATGACTAGGACACGGGGGCGGGATCATTCATTCACACAATGTGCCCATGTCTATCTAGCAGCACTACCCATGTGGAGCAGCCTCTTCTCACGGACCCAGGCGAAAGGCAGGGTACACGCCCTTCTCCGTTCATATTGCCCCTCGATGTGTGTTTCTGTTGTCTAACTCTGCTGCTCTTGGCTAAGGCCGGGGGAATAGCGGTGCTGAATTTTAACTCAGGGAACCAGGACGTGTCTTAAATCTAGTTTCTATCCATTCACATTTTCCCAGGGAGGGTTTTTCTCTTTTTCACATGGAAAGAATTTTCGTTACTGTATCTTGTATCTTCTATGTCCAGTGGCTAAATAATAAAATCAAAAATAGAAAAATCCTTAACGCACTCAATCAGATTTAGATCTTAATAGTACATAAGCTGCTTTTGCATCTATCAATCTCTTTACTCTTTTTTTTTTTTTAAGTCATGGTTACTGACTTAATAATAGTATAAAGTTCTGGGTGACAGGAATGACCAGAATTAAAAATACTGAGCATATTAATTAAAAAACTATTTAACTCTTTGCAAGAGTCAGAAAAGGAAGGAAATTCACATTTACTAAACAGCCATTATTATTACCCAGACTGGATGTTAAAAGTTTTAATGGATTATTCAACACTTATTTAAAACTTCATAAAGTTAGCTAAAAACCTTATTTTCATTCTTACTTATTTCTCTTTTTTTCCTACTATGAACGGTCTTTTTTGGTGAGGGATGCTGCAGAGCAGTACTAAGGAGGAGAGAAAAGAGCAAGAGAGGGAGAGGAGAGAGGGGGAGAGAGAGAGAGAGAGAGAGGACAGAGAGAGGAGAGAGAGGGGAGAGAGAGGAGAGAGAAAAAGCTTCATTCTTATTATAGATGCCAGTTATATTTAAAAACTCAACCAGGCACGATGGGGTTTTGGTTCTTATTCTAATGCTCTTCCTTCCCACTCCCATAGCATCCTATGATAACAGGTGCATAGCACAGGCTCTACTCCCAGCACAGCCACCCATTGGCTATTTGTACCCATGTGACTTTCACTTTGAATTACCATCTGAGGCAAAATGCGAGGAAAGCAAGTTAATTTGTTCTTTCTTCTTCCAATTATTGAACACTGTGCTTTTCAAAGCTTTCATTTTATCTGTTTTTTTATATATTGAACTTCTTTACCTAATACAGATTATATAATCTAGTCGTTCTTTCTAGATAATACAATACATATTGCTTTTACACAGGGACACCTCTAGTCATTAAAAATATACATATTTCTTAAAAATATATAGCAATAAGTTTGTCGAAACTATTCAACATTCTCTACCTTTAATTTTCTTTTCTTACTCCCTAAAATCTTGAAGTGTACTATGGAACTCAGATCTTTCAATAAGAATGAAACTTACTTTTACAAATCTGTAAAATCTACCTCTCATTCCAAGTATTTTAATTTTAGAAATATGCAATTAGAGTTCTTTGTCTCCTTATGTGAGATGATTTGCTCCATTAGCACTGTTAAAATGTTTTGGAAATTTCATAGTACCACTCTCAGTGCTATCCAGTCCATATACAGAAGGTGCCTGAAGCAAAACAAAACACAAATATATATATAGAGAGAGATAGATGGATAGATATAGATATATATAGATATACACACGTGCACACACACACATATATACACAAAACACAAATTATATATATATATATACACACACACACACACCCATAAACACACACATATATACACACACATTTTGAGAAAGGAAAAAAACTGGATTAAAATTGTGATACACAACATATAGCCATAACAAAAGAGGAATACAAGTCACCTTTGAGCACCTCTTGTAACTGCAGCAAACATGACTTGAGTATTGAATTTTAATACAGTTTTTTTTTCTTTCTTAAAATGTGTAGACAAGTATATTTTTTGGCACCCTCTGTATTTGCTTTTAAACCTCTGAAGTTAGGGCTGGGCACAGACCTATAATCCTGGCACTCTCGGAGGCCAAGAGCTCAGGAATTTGAGACCAGCCTGAGCAAGAGCGAGACCTCATCTCTAAAAACAGCCAGGCATTGTGCAGGTGCCTGTAGTCCCAGCTACTTGGGAGACTGAGGCAAGAGGATCGCTGGAGCCCAAAAGTTTGAGGTTGCTATGAGCTGTGAGGGCTACAAAGACTCTGTCTCAAAAGAAAAAAGAAAGAAAGAAAGAAAGAAAAATCTCTGAAGGTTAGAATAAAGATCATTGTTTAACTCTATCCAATTTCCAGACGTATTTATTTTACTTTTTTTTTATACACATATCACAAATGGGATTTATTGCCAGGATTGCCGGTCCATCTCAATGTGGGAAAATCAATCAATAGAACACACTACATTAATAGAATCAATAAGGAAAACCACCTCAAGAGATACAGACATATTTAACCCCAGGATTGCAGCTTCTCTTTCTCTCTAGCCAGATTATCTCGTGTGTCAAGGAGCACCCTTGGGATCTGCTAGATGTGTATGGATGTGCAGCACACACAACATTTTTAATGATATTTATACTGTCTGTGGTAATGAGAGCTTATAATGTAGGACTAGGTTATAACCTGAGGGTATGGACAGATGGCTGTGATGAATAGAATAAAATCTTGAGCAGGGATTGCCTCGAAGTACTTGAGAAAACAAATAGCTGGGAGCGGGGAACTTGCTCCACAGCAGCACTTGTGGGGACGTCTAAGAACACCAGTTGTCCAAGTATGGAGGAGAAAGATAATAAAAGTCAGATCGGAAAGTATGGAGTTTCAAAAGAATAGAGGTTTGTGTACTTCACACATATGTTCCAGAGCCATCCCTGATGATAGCTGTCCTCCACAAACTGATCCCTTCACTGAATGTACTACATTTTTCAGTGGTCTGCCAAACTTCCAATGCTAAAACATTTCTAAAACATATGATTATCGGGCCCAGGAACCTTTCAAAACTGAAGGTAAAAACATCTAGAAAAAACATATGGAAATTCAATGGTATCTATTACATAGTCAGTTCTATTCATTAAGTTGAATGTAAATGGTTGTGATCCCTGTTTAAGAAGAAAACAGAATTTGAGAACCAGATCTTGAAATAAGTTTCAAAAAATGGGTATAAATTTTTCTTAGAGAGACCGACAGCCCTTTCTGATGTAAGTGTGGAAAATATGCAGCCCTAGGGCACCTGCAGTTTGTCAGAAGTGTTAACTGGTGACCCTGCCCTTAGCCCAAACCTCCTTCTGACCCTCCTCTGCACCCGGGCATAGGCTTCATCCAGCATTCCTATGCCCAGACTTCAGGGTCATGGATGGGGTAAGGCTAAAGTACAAAGTGTGGCTCAGGACTGGAGTAAGCATGTCTCTCCTGCAAATTTCTTGGTACTAAAAATAGACTCTGAATTTGAAAAATACAAAAAAAAATTCCTATATTGAAAATTTACAAAATAGCTTCCTCACAACTATGTTGACATATCTCACAGTTCTTCTTGGCCAATGCCTTCTTTCCTACCCACAATGGCACAGAAGTTACTTCTCAAAAGGCTTCCTTGTCCCTCAAGTTTAAGTAGCTATTTCTTGTTTGGATTCTTTTGGCACAAGGCGTGCACACGTACCGTGAGACATAAGGCAGGTTTACTTCTCTCCACTCAGAGAACAGCCTCCCTTTTCCAGCACAGAGTAGATTAATCTATTTATTTCTCACGCTTAGCACAATGCCTGTCAAATAACGGGTACTCAAAAATGTGTCCTATAATGAAATAAATAATAGGTCTATCATAGCCATAGTTCTTAAGTCACTAGAGTTTAACTACTGAATCAGGATTGACTTGCCAGTGATTTCAGAAAGACTATTTACTTGGCTTTTGGCAAAACTAAGAAGCAAACAAACATTATTCATATTTATAGCATAGCTATAATTTAATCTGAAATACCACAGATATTGGTATTTCATTCAGAGAAACATTAATGTACTTCATTTAGGGAAATATGAATTGTGATTGTGTTAAGTAAGAAAAGACAATTCAGATTTACATGATTGAGAATATTTAAATACTTCACTTGAACGAATTTTAGTTAATTAGTTCCAAGCTATATTAAAGGAAAATACATGGATGGATTGTTATTTAAAACTAAAACTAAAATTCTAAGCAAATTTTTCCCACCATGAAAGGACCAGGTTGATCCACACTCCTTTTTGAGAACTGATAGTTCATAAATAATCTCTTCACAACCCAAAGTGTTTACTGGCAAATGCTTTAATTTGCTTTTCCTCCGGGAAACTGTAGCATTCTGATAGTGTTCCTTAACTGCCTAGTATATTAATTATACTATTAGTAGATGGGAAGCTGCTTGCAAAAAATGGCAGGTGTCAAACTATATCCAGCATATGGATCCTGTTGCTAGGGCAAAGCCCTACTTAATAAAGATACTATAATATTAATAAAAGCAGTGTCTTATATCTTGTGGAAATTTATTGTGAAAAAGCTACTTATACACACACTGTATTTGTAACCCAATTCTCATAACATACTTAAGGGTGAGGGCTAGTATTTTTAATTTCAAATTCTAAGTTTTAAAAAGCCTGTTTCTTAAAATGGGTAAATTATTTCAGTATACGTGGAAAGTTGGGAAACCCATGCCTTTTCTCCAGACCAGTTTGAGTAGAAAATGGAAGTTGATGATGATTTAAAACAATCCTCTTTTCATATTCTAAACTCAGGATATGTACTTAGGACCGACTAAACTAAATATTATACTATCTAAAAGCCACACCACAGAAGAATAATACCTAAGAGCTAGTATAATAAATGTGTTTGCTGAATTATAGCTCAAATGTAGGCTTTTCACCATCAATTATCCTTCATCTTGGTACCTCGAACATGTTCCTTTTTTTCCTTTTAATAGTTTAATCAGGGGTCCCATTTCAGCTAGAATTTTAAAAGGCTTAAAATTATGCTTGCCTTGACATAACACTTTATTTTTTGTTATGAATATAACAAATAATGTTTTTTTAGTTCTGTTTTGGAGTAGAACTGTGAAAAGTAGTTTTGATGTTAGTGTCATTATTTGCTTTCTTTTTCTGGCAGTTGATCTTGGCATCCTAAAGTGGTTTTTCAAGCGTTGTAGCAATACCATATTCTCCAAACCTTGGCTGCTGACTTAAAATAAAGACATCTAAAAATTTTCTTGGTAATTCCCTATTCAGTACTTTCTCAATTTTAAATTTTAATTGAATTTTCACTACTAATTGATTATCCCTAATTATGCAAATGTTATTGTAAGGAATAATAGAAATCAAATCAAATCAATCATGATAAATTATCTTAAGTGAGTCTGTTAGCAAATGTAGAATAGGTGAAAATAATTAAATTATTTCTAATTTAAAACTGACTTCAATGCACTTATCATTTGAAAAAGAAAAAAAAAAACATGCTACCCTTAATGCAAAGTATCACCCATTACACTGCATTGATCTAAAAATCTGTTTTAGGGGGCAGTGCCTGTGGCTTAAAGGAGTAGGGCGCCAGCCCCATATACCGGAGATGGTGTATTCAAACCCAGCCAGGGCCAAAAATTGCCAAAAGGAAAAATGACTTGATTTTTCCTGCTCTTCTTTTTGTCTTCACCATCACTTACTCAATGCCTTATTTATTTAATGAAAGAAATTGGGCTGTACCACCACCATTCAGGAAGTTTTGGAAGTAATTTCATTTGAAATAAAATGAGGAACAGATTGTATCTTGAAAAGATATAGGACTAATTGCATAATTGCATATGCATATATTTTGTGAAAATGTTTATTTTAATTTAAACTGTTTATTTCTTAATTGATCTGATCAAACTAATGCAGGGTAAAAATTAGAAATTGTAATAAAATATGAATGGATTTATCTCAAATGTAAGTAATAATGGCAAATAAACTAAGCACATTAGGTATGCAAAGTCCTTTATTAAATATTTATACAACCTGATTGTTTTGGTGTCCCATTTTACAAATGAGGTAACTGAGAGATTTTGAAGAGGTTGAAAGGATTGGACAAATTCCTATAGCTTGTAAATTCCTCAATCCACACCCAGTTCTGACTAAAACAAACAAACAAAATGTTTGGAACCACTTGCAATATAACTGATAGGAACGCATGGGTCACATGGATGGATTATTCAGAAATACAAAGTTAACAAAGGTGTTTATGACCATCTGGCTAATTACCTGCATGACCTTGGAGAAACTGCTCACTGAGATTCAATATACTCAACCATGAAATGAAAATATTATTTAGTCAAATTCAACCAAAGCCAAGTTTTAAAGGACACAAATTTGGGGCAAACTAATCATGACAATTCTTATGATGGTAAGCATTAAAAACTACAAGTGGCAACGCAAAGAGCTTATCAAAGTAAACGTCTAAACATTTCACTGTTTCGAAACTCTCTGTTAGTACTTTCTTGCCAATAATGCTACAGCTTAAGAACCACTAAAACATCAATTATGGGGTCACTATCACCTCAAAAAATACTAAGCTGGAGCAATGCCTCTCAGGTATAAAAGAATGTAGAATGGAATTGAGAAGTAGTAAAGAAATCAAAAACATGATGTTCTTTTTCAGTGTAAAAGAGAATACTCACTTTAAAAATAGTCTAATTACCTGCATAAACTCAATCATTTCTATTTTGGCTGATTTTCTAATTACATCAGAATAAAACTAGTTATATCTAGAGTACAAGCAAAAGGCAAAATAGCTCATCAGTAATGCGACAAAATCTACATAGTCAGTTCACATTCAAATGAGTCCTGACTCTCCATCACATCAAGGGCAGATGAGGGAGTGAGGCTGAGTGGGGTTGGGTTGGGTGAGCCTACCTCAGCCTCCACAAAAGCTGGTGAGGTAGCTGTTTTGGAGGAGTCAGGGGTCTGCTGCAAGGCTCCAAGGGAATGTTGCAAAGAAATATTAAAATTGCAATACTCAAGTCACACTTGACTTCTGCAATTACAAGAGATTCAAGATACAATATACAAGTTAACACACCTTATTAGTGTATACCGAGTATTATAATTTTAACATAGTATATTTCCTTTCTTAAAAGTATATGGGTTTTAGGCCCCCTCTATATTTTGGTTATTTTAATGTGATGGATGCTTTAGTAACTGGTATCATTTTCATTTTTTTTCTTTTGTTGATTTTAGAATTTTGAAAAAAGTTATGTATTTTTATATAATGGCCTTTATATTCAATAGCCTTTCTAAATTTACTAATTAGTTCTAATAGTCTGTTGATTTTGTCTTCTCATAATGACATTTTCATTTCTTCCTTTGTATTTCTAATGCCTTCCATTCCATTCCTTTGCAGTTTTACACCGATATATTAAGTGATGATGGTAATGGAGGATACCCTAATCTCTTTTTTTCTAACTCCAGACAAAACTGTCAGTATTCGTCATTACATATGATCTTTACTATGAGTTTGCTTGTAATATTTTTTTATAGAAACAGAAATTGAATTTCTATTTCTTGCTTGTTGGAAGATTATTATCATGAGTTTATTAAATTAAATCAAATGCTTTTTCTATATCTTTTGAGATGATCATATAATTTTCTTCTTTTCTCTGTTAATGTGGTGAATTATATAGTTAAATATTTCATATTAAATATAATTTGCACATCTGAACAAACTCCACTTGATCATGGGCTGTTCTCCTTTTGATACAAGGCCAAATTAGTTTTGCAATATTAAGTTTACAATTTTTCATATTTATGAGAAGCATTATTCTATAATTTTTCTTTCTTGCAATGTATTCATTAACTTCATATGTGAAGGTTATGTTGGCATTGTAAAAACTCTTAGTCTCCTTCAATTTCTTCTCTGATAGAGTTTGTGTAAGTTTTGATACAGTTTCTTCCTTAGTTATTGAATGAAATTTATCATTGAAGTCATTTGAATTTGGTACTTTCTTAGGAGGAAGGTTTTCCATAACACTTAAAATGTTTTGATAAATATTGAACTAATCAATATTAGTAAGTAACTGACTACTTATTTTTCTGCTCGTTTTGGTAAATAACATTTTTAAATAAATATCTTTTTCTCCAATTTGTCAGATTGCCCATAATTTGCTTATCTTATCCATTCATTATCATTTGTAATGTCAGTAAGATTATAATGACACCCTCATTTTCATTCTTGCTAGACATGATTTACATTTTTTCTCCTTTCTTCTTAATTAACCAAGCATCTGCCAATTTGAATAATTTTGTCAAAGAACCAAATTTATCCTTTTTGATGTTCTACTCTATGTTCGTTATCTTTAATATCTTCTTTTTATTTAATTTGAGTTTAATTCTCCATTTTTTACAACTTTCTTTACTGGAAACTTAGAGCGTTAAATTTTCTGACTTGTTTACTATGTGAATTTAATATGTGAAATTAATGATGTAAATTTCCTTTTGTCACTGATTAAGGTGATCAAATTTTTAGGTTTTATCTTCCCTATCATGAAACACAATTTTTTCCTGATGTGTAAGTCTAATCTCTAGCTACTGTATTATTTCAAACTATGTTTTTCCCTTTTCACAAATTTGAAAATATTCTAGTCATTTTGTTATTGCTATTCTTATTTCTCTTAATAATTTATAGTTTAAACCCACTGTTATCATAAAATATACTCTGGATAATTTCAATCTTTTGTAGTTCGTTGAAACCTTATGGTACATAGAAGTATCAGTTATAGTAAGAATTGTAATAAAACTATAACAATTTCAAGCTGATCCATTCTTTTGGCTCACAAATAAATGGTTTCTTTCTTCTTCCTCTCCTTTGGTAATACGCCTCTTCAAGTTAGCCATAGAATTCTGAAAAAGAAAAACATTATGCCCCTTAAAAATCCAAATACAGGGCTTGGTGCCTGTGGCTCAACGGGTTAAAGTGTCAGCCATGTACACCTAAACTGGCGGGTTCGAATCCAGCCTGGGCCCGCCAAACAACAATGATGGCTGCAACCAAAAAATGGCTGGGCATTGTGGCGGGCATCTGGAGTCCCAGCTACTTGGGAGGCAGAGGCAGGAGAATCGCTTGAGCCCAGGAATTGGAGGTTGCTGTGAGCTGTGATGCCACGGCACTCTATCCAGGGCGACAGTTTGAGGCTCTGTCTCAAAAAAAAAAAAAAAAATCCAAATACAGGGCAAGTGCCGTGACTCACATCTGTAATCCCAGCAGTTTAGGAGGCTGTGGGGTAGGTCCCCTGAGGATAGGTGTTAGAGAGCAACCTGGGCAACAGAGCAAGACAAAGTCCCTGCAAAAGACTTAAACAAACGAACTAATAGCTGGGAGTGGTGCACACACCTGAAACCCTACTACTTGGTAAACTGAGCAGTAGTATCCCTTAAGCCCAGGATTTCAAGTCTGTGGTGAATTATATCATCCCGCTATACCCCAGCCGGGGTAAGAGAGTGAGGCCCTGTTAAAACAAACGAAAGAAATCCCAAATGAGGAAAAATTAGCTATTAATACCAATTGCACAGTATATTTCATAATAACAAGAATAAGTCTTTAAAGCAAATACATACCTACAGTATGAAGCTCTAGGAGTACTTATTTCAGTGCTAGAATTAGTATTCATTTCAGCTATAAAATTATCTGATATGTATTTATATACGTTTGTAAGTAAAGTGGGTTGAATCTCTGAACTATGCAGTCGTATAAAGTTATCGTTTATGTTTTTTTTGTTTCTTTGTGGCATTTCTTTCTGATCTTAGTACCAAAGAGACTTGTATTTCTCCCAAAATTTGCTTTTTTGTTTTTCCTCCATACATTTTGAATTATTTGATTGAGCCGGGATTTCCTAGATTGGCTAATGGAAAACTTGCAGTCGAAATCAACTCATCAGCATTGTTCAGAGAGGTGATTTTTCTGTGCACTTTTAGATTCATATATGGGTCTATATCATGGTCTATTCATTCTGCTTTCCTTTGCCTACTTTTAATGTCTATAATCTGGTTGTATTTTATATCAAATAAATATTCTCTAACATCACTTTTTTCCCACGGGGTTGAAGATGAGAAATAACATACTTAAAATAGACCCATTTCCTAAATTCAGTGGTACTTTCCATTCATGCAGACTGGGCCACATCTAGTTTAGTGACTGACTGATGTGCACTCACACAACTTGGATATACATCCTATGTTCTCTGCTTTGCCAATTTGGTCCTGTGAGCTCAGATGAGCCGCCTTCTCGGCCAAAATAAAGGGTAAGAATAAACAATATAGTGAAAAATATTTTCACATAGTAAATGAGAAAATGTCATGAATGGTATGTTAACCAGGTGGATGAAAATATCTCCGATTGTATGTCAAGCCCGCACACTGTACCCCATGATTGAATTATTGTACACAGCTATGATTCAATTAAAAAAAAAAAAGAATAAACCATATATAGCTCTATTTCCAGATCAAATATTCTGAGATCTTTTATCTCTGAGGCTTTAATATTTCTGGTTTTTTGCTTTATGGTATTTAGATAAGCAAGAAATTAATAGGAAGAAATACAATTTTGAAAAGTACGTCTGTAATCTTTAAATGATATTGGTGCTTCAGAGAACATAGAACTAAAAAACAAAATAGCTGGATGACACTACTGCCTTAAAAGTACTTACTTTATAAAACAAACTCCACTTAATTGGTAGACTATTTAGTCTTTCTTTTGTGATACATGATTAAAAACACCCATATATAAATAGCTGGGCACTGAGGGAAGTACCTATAGCTCAGTGGGTAGGACGTCAGCCATATACACCAAGGCTGGCAGGTTTGAACCCCGACTGGGGCCAGCTAAAACAACAATGACAACTGCAACAAAAAAATAGCTGGGTGTTGTGGCAGGCACTTGTAGTCCCACCTACTTGGGAGGCTGAGGCAAGAGAATTGCTTAAGCCCAAGAGTTTGAGTTTGCTGTGAGCTGTGATGCCACAGCACTCTACTGAGGGTGACAATATGAGACTGTCTCTTAAAAAAATATAAATAAATAAAAAATAAAAATAAAACACTCATATATAGTATATAAGATAAAATTTAAAGGCAATGTAAGTTAATTTATAGTGTCAATTTATTTATTGAAATATTACTTCATGGTTTGATTGATACTTTTTTCTTGAGAAGGAAGCAAAGTCATTTTTAGTTTTCTGGAGCTACAGATGAAAGTTTGTTCCACATGAAGTAACTAACTTTTCCTTCAGAACACCTTTGTAGTGCAACATAGTGTCATGAAATATATGTGACATACTGTAGGTGTGGTGATTTTATGATAGCTCAACTATCTCTAAGTAACGTTTGTTTTAAAAATTAACAAACTATCAACCATACTTAATAATTAGCAGAAATTCCAACAAGATGCATTAATTCCATGTTTCAAAAATAGGACTGAGTAACAGAAATTACTGGTGACGATGTTTATCATCATCACGTTATCAGAATATGACATTCTGGATTCATATTCAGGTATTCAGAATATTTAAACAAAGAATGATGCATACCTTTAAGGCAAAGTTTTTTCTTTTATTTTTTTTTTCTTTTTTACCCCTACTGGAAGCTATTTTTAACCTCATCATTTAACAAATATAAAAACCTGAGGCATTATGGATTTTATATGTAGTCCATATTGATCCAGACCGTAATTTTAGGACATAAAATGGAATACATCTAATATGGAGGGGTGTAGTGTGTTAGGTAAGTTAAGAGGAGTCTTCTCTTCATGTCTGTCTCTCTGAGTGGAGTTAAGCCTAGAGAATTGCACAACCCAGGGGCTAAGCAAGAACAAGGCCCTTCCAAGGTGAGGCCAAGTCCTACTGGGTCCAGGCAAGAAAAATCTAACATCCATTAGCAATATTGACCTCTCGCAGTAAATCCAGTAGCTTAATGTTCCATGTCCAAGAAACAACTTTGTTTCAATTTGGTCTTGGGTTTTTTTCTCTTGGCCTTAATCCAAGCTAGCCACTCTCCAGGAAAATCCTGACAAGAATGGAGTTAGGTAGGATGTGTCGTTCAGGTGAGATGGGGGAAGGAAGCACAACAAAACATTAATGAAGTGACATAAGCTAGCATAAGTAGTTTTTGTTATTTTCTAATCTTAGAGAAAAGAGGGCAGAGTGATAACCCGCATGGTGCCCGTGGGAAAGGGTGAGCTGTCAGGAACACATGCACTCAACCAGCTGGTAGGGAGCTAGAGAGCCCGCCCAAGCTAGGGGCCTGAAGACCAAAGCCTTTATTGGGGTCCAAATCATTACTGAAGCAGATTTTCCTCAGGAGTTCTGAGTGGTGGGTTTGAAGCAACTGGGTATACATTCCAGGAATCACACGGATAGGGACGGGCACTGGGTCACATCTACACAGTCTGTGAGGGGTGTGAGGGTCTGTGGTGAGAGTCAGGGAGGTTGGTTCTAGCTACCCCACAGGGAGGTGGTCACCAGGAGGCTGCTGCAGAAGGCAGTGGGTTGATCACACTGAGCCCTGGAAGCGGCTTCAAGGGTGACTAAGCCCTGCTTCCAGTGTGAGGAATGTCCCACTTTGGACATCCTTCTGGAAGATATTTTTACCTCATAATTTAAAAAATATAAAAACCTAAGGCATGTGTGGGTTTTATGTGTAGTCCATATTAGTCTACATCATAGTTTTGGGTATATAATGGAATAGATCTAGAATATGAGGAGGAGTGTAATGTATAAGAATTTACTGCAGCCAGCTGCAATATGATGGGGACACTAGAGGGAGCCATGTGGACCCTCCAGTCCCCACCAGCCCCACTTGATGATGGCTAATGCCATTGATATTTTTAGCTTGTAATTTTATCTTTAAATCAATGCAGTGCGTGGCAACAATATAAAGTTGACATGAAAAATTTGAGATTATATCATTATTCTTACTGTATTTTGCCATATGTAATGAGCATCATGTTTTTGGACTAAAGTTTCAGGGGGAAAAAAATCTCCCATTGTAAATTATCAATTTTCAAATTTATATTTGTTTATACTTGTTTAGGTATTATAAAAGAATTTTAACATTTATTTTATAATACAATAAATTTTATGTAACATATAATTACAAAACATGAGACAAGATAGAAGGTACAAGAAATTTTATGAACCAGTAATAAACAGTATAACATGTGTATAATGCACATTTTATTCTTCCCTCAAAAATTTGGGCAAGAAGGTGCACATTACACACAGCAAAATAAAGAAAATTCAAGTAGGAGGTTTGGGTTAAGTTAATTGAAACTATATTTTCATTTTATGTTAGGTTATGTGAAAACTGTATTTTCCTTTTCTATGTATGTACTTAAAAAATATTAGTTATTGGATAGTATTAAATAAATTGCAAATAGAGCATGTAACCATAATTATCGAAAGATGATCTGTGGAGATTGTATCAGAATTGAATGGTTGTTCTAGAACAGTGTAGATAACTTCATCCTCCTGAGCCTACTGAATCATAATCTCTGGGAAGAGTCTAGCACTTTGTATTTCTAACCAATTCGCCGGTGGAAGTTAGACACAGTAAAGTAAGTGGAGGAATACTTACAGATGTAAAGAACTTGTATAAGTACTAGACTATTATACAAGGTCAGACATTAAGTTCATGAACTCATACTATGGTAGATACCTCATTGCTGAATATCACTAGAGTTACCTTTGAAGAACTCTCCTTGGGAACTATGCTCTGATGTCAGTGTCTAGTCTGCCCTTCTAAAGCAGTTCTGGAACTCTTTCTGGACTGGCCATCAGATTTGTTATCATATAAGATCTGACAGTTAAGTGAGCTCATCCTAGAAAAAGTGCTTTAAGTTTGGCCTTGGTGCTGGCATCGGTGCATAGCCTCCCAAGGCAAGTACTTTGAAAGTGACCATAGTGATATTCAGCAATGAAGTCCGTGGCAATTTTTATAGGATGAGTTTGTGAACTTAATTGTCTCGCCTTGTATCCTGCGTTAGCCCTTTCTGATCCTATGCCAGACCTCATGGAACATAATGATTTTCATGTTCTGCTTCAATGTCAGAAGACACCTAACACGATACTATGCAACCTGTAACAGGTGTCTGGAAGGTTTATCGTCATGGTGATGGTTCCCATACTCTGTCACGCAACAGGGATTCAACCTTCTTCAAAGTGTGTGGGCAAGAATTGAACTTGAAAATTTCCAGCTCTTTTTATCAAATATTCTTATTGGTGTAATTGTGATCGTCGTAAATATCTAGATAGACAGTGGAAAATTTACAAAAGGTGCCTCCACTAACAAAATATTAAATGTGGCACTTAAGGAATATATTTCTTCAGAAGAAACGAAGGTGTACTTTGGTGTAATACCGAACTGGCTCTGAATTTGAAGACAGGTAGTTGACTATTTTACCAAAGATTGGCTCGACCAAACCCCATTCTTCAAGGGTGTTTTCTCTCATTTCCATTTCTTCCAAATATCTTGGATGCTGCATTTGGTTTCTCCTGTCGCAGCTCAAGGGAGTGTTCATACCCGAGGGAGCAAGGCGAAGCATGTTAGTGATATATTGACAAGAAATGCAAAGGACTTTGAAAGGTGGTTATAAATGAGAGCACAGTAGATTTCAAAGGAAGAATTCAGTTCAAGCGCTGCATTCCAAAGAAGCCTACACAGTGGGGCCTATGAATTTTTTGCCTATGTGATTCAGAAAATAGTTATGTGTTTTCTCACATTCCTTATTATGACAAGATAACGACAGAAAGTCTTATTTGTCCTGACCTGCCATTCACCTATCAAATAGTGATTCATTTGGTATAACTTTGACAAGCACATACGGGTGGCTTAGTCTATCACTCTGACAGGTTCTACACAAGCCCTCAACTTGCTGGAGAATCACATAAAATGCAAATACATATAACAGGAAGTTATGGCTTCTCAGAAGTATTTTCTAAGTGATCTGAAAAAAAAATTTCAGGAATATGAATCATGTTCCTATCAAGGTGATGAGAAGATGATGTGCCTTTCATTCTACTGCCAGAGGTTGGTGACAGTGCAGGGCCCTAAAACACAGGTGGTTATTGGTTACGGGAAGAAACAGCCTGTTCAAATTGAAAAACTGACAGTTATTTTAGGATACACAAAGTTTATGGGAGGAGTGGACAGAGTGATCAATCAGTACAATGGATGTTATAGATTTACGAGGAGGTCTTACACACAGTGGAAAAAAAATATTCTTGTGACTGCTGGAAGTTGCAGTTGTGAACAGTTACATTCTATACTCAATAGATAAGGAGGAGAGTGGAGAAAAAATGCAGGCACACATTTTTTTACAGGAGAAATCTCATCACTCAGCTTGTAAGTAACATGAGGTACAGAAATTCCAGAAAAAAAGGGGAGTGCCATGATCTTCTGGCACTGAGGAAAGGCTAAATGGGAAGACATATTAGATCATGCAAAAGGAAAAAAAAAAGTATTGCAGAGTTTGCAGCAGAAGAAATAAAAAAGGTAGAAGGGGAGAAACCATTTTCTACCGTGAGACAGGCAAGAGGAAGCCTGGACCTGGGGATCGCTTCGAGAAATATCACTCAGAAAAATTATCAACAAAATAAACAGAAACACTTTAATTGTTTTATGTAACCTAAAATAGATAATGAAATCATTAGGTGAGTTCATATTTATGTTTTTCTCTTTAAAACTACAGGGACATTACAAGTAATCCAACAACCTCTTTCCTGCCCAAAATACATATGAGCTGGGGAATATGCATGTGACAGGAAAAAAAAAAATGGATTAGATAGGGTTAAAAGTATGTTTGGGATGATGGAATAAACTTTAAAATAAATATAATTGCATTTTCAAAAGATAATATTCTAGTACCTTTAAATTGTACCTTTTGAGATAAAAGTTTCTAGTCAAAAATTCATACTAAAGCTTGCAAATGCTTTATGATTTCTCTGTCACAAATAACATCCTATCATTCCAAGGATATAAAATATTTTGAGATAAAATCAGTATGTAGACTAGTTCATTTCAGCAATACAGAATCACAGAAAATTCATGGGAAGGTTATTCTATCATCTTTTCCAATCATGTAATTATACCAGTAAGGAGACAAATTCACAGACAGGGATGCTTCGATAAAAATCACAGTCACAACAGTGCTATATTTGATCCTGTGCTCATGGCTCTCTCTACCACTGTCCATTGCCTTCCTTCTACACTACTCTACTTTTTTCTTTATTTTTTTCCTAAATAGTGACTACCTTTTTTTTCATTTTTTGTTTTTGAGACAGAGTTTCACTGTATCACTCAGGGTATAATACCGTGGCATCAGCCTCATTCACAGCAACCTCAAACTCTTGGGGTTAACGGCTCCTCCTGCCTCAGCCTCCCAAAGTAGCTGGGACTACAGGTGCCTGCCACAAAGCCTGGCTAATTTTTCTGTTTTTCGTAGAGAGGGGGTCTCACTCTTTCTCAGGCTGATCTCAAGCGACCCACCCATGTTGGCCTGCTGGAGTTCTAGGATTACAGGGTGAGCAACTGTGCCCAGCTGTGACTATCTTCTAATCAGATCACGTTGTGACTCAATATGGCCTCAAACAACATACAGTTAAAGAGTTTTGAAAAAGGGGATGGATGTGTGGTCGTGTGGTCTGATTTTCTCCAGGCATGTACCACTGAAG
Source organism: Perodicticus potto (assembly GCA_963574655.1). Lineage (NCBI taxonomy): Eukaryota > Metazoa > Chordata > Mammalia > Primates > Lorisidae > Perodicticus > Perodicticus potto. The sequence continues at coordinate 19,199 of CAUYRH010095185.1, forward strand.
AAATTCTAATGAAGCCAGGGCCAAATTTCCAGTGTGGGTAAGAGAAAATGGTTGAAAATGACATAACTTTACCAACAGATAGACATTACATAGAAAGCTATTTCCCAGGATGTGACCAAATTCTCTCTGATCTTTTCATTCAAACCAGAAATTAGGATATGTGCATGAGAAAAATAAAATTGGAAAAAAGACAGAAAGGGTTACCTTTATTCAAAGAAAGCCAAACTTATTTTCAACATTACTTCTATCTAGCAGAACAAATTGTGTGTGTGTGTGTGTGCTTTCTTAAAACTATTTGAAGAATAAAACTGAGAACCAGAGTTCATACGTTTAAATGTGGGGGATTGAACACATGTGTTTCTTTTCACTGATTTTCCAGCCCTCTAAAATGATAGCGAACGTGACCAAAGTATGCATAAAACATCTGACAGAAAGGTTAAGGCAATAACATCAGGGAAGTTATTTTTAGAAGGTGGAAAGTAGAGGAAGAAGTGGTAACATATTTGAAAACTAGAGGAAGCTGCACCCTACCTCTAGTTTGATGTATTTCCATCATTTATAATTTTATTCTTATATATGTGGCCAATCCTCTATCTTTGGCCAGTGAGATCCTCTTCCAGTTGGTTCTGGCGTGCTTTAGATATGACCTTAGTCACTCTGAAAGCTTTTTTATTTTCTGTTTTCATATATTTTCTGTCCCTACCCTGAACTTGCTTCTTTCTCCAAGGCATCCGGGTTATTATGTTGAATGGGAAAGAATTTCAGTAGAAACTCCACAGTTGGCCATGTCCCTACACTGACCGTCTCTTTAGGTTGACCTAATTTTCATCACCTGTCATGTGTGTATCAGTACCTAGTTCCTTATGTTGACCAGTTTGTTTCAGTCCCTTAGGTGGTCAACTTACAGAGGATCTACTGTACGTAAAGACCACAATCTTGCCACTCAGGATGATCATTTTTACTGAGTTTTTCACCTCACCCCAAGTTGATATGACCCAACATCAGCTTCATGCTCCTCAAAGCCGTCTTGCAGTTTGACTATTCACTCATTCTTATGTGTATGGTACATTTCTCTTAGTTGAGTAAAATGTATTCAAGAATATATATTCGTGCCCCACAGAATTTTGAGATCTGACAACTGATCTGCTCTCATTGTTATGTTTTTTATAAGCTCTAAAGATTCAGTGTCCTGAGGTACAACACATGAGACATTATGAACAGAATTTTGGGTAGAATTTAATATAATGCCATTACCATCTAACGTTCTTAGGTAAGGAGAGAGATTATTTTTAGCTGTCACGGTTTTACTGTTGCTGGCAGGGCAAGATAGTTTATAGCTATTTGTATTCTTGCCACAATATTTATACTATTTCTTGATAAAAGTTTATATTTTCTTTATTTTCTATATATGTGTATAAAATATGAAGCCTAACTGTGAAACAACAAATGTATTATGACAATGAACTACATCCTTACAGGCATGAATGAAAATATAGAGATTTATAAGAGGTAACACATACATGTCTTCTTAAAGGCATTTTAAATCTATTTCAGGAGACAAACTTAATGCCAGTCTAAAGTTTTTTTAAAAGATCACAGAATAGCAAAATGCGTGAAATAATATAATAGATATACCACTCACATATGACTTAGAGCAGAAATAAATTTGGGCTGGAAATGTAATCTACTCATTCATATATTCATTCATATATTTACATGTCTTCCTCTAAAGATGTTGAAGGTATTTATAGAAATGCATATAGGCTAAACATAAAAAAAAAAAAAACTACACTACCTACAATTGTCCAGTGAACAGTGAAATTGTCTAAAGAGAAATTTGGCAACAAGTATAAATAATTTTAGAAATACGCATACCTTGTGAATTGAAACTTTCACTTCCATTAATTTACATTAATAATATAGAGTTGAATATTTTACAATTAAGATATTTGACACAGTGCTTTTCATCATGTTAACAATCTGGTTATCATTAAACACAGCATAGATGCCCAACTATATGACAATATTTCAATTAAATCATAATATATTCATATGATATATTCTTAGAAAATCATGAAATATTATGTTTTTAAAGAATATTTAATGACATGAAACATCCCATATAATATTAATTCAAACACAGAAAATAAAATTACATTTTAACATTGTCCAAAGTTAAATAAACATGAACCAAAAATTTATTGAAAAGGTAATGTAAGCAGATGCAAATATTTGAAGTAATTATTTCTAGATGCTTACTTACAGGTAATTTTAAATTTGTTTCATATCATTTTCTATCTTTTAGTGATTACTTGTGAGATAAATTTTATTTTACCTTTATAGTATTAAGATATCTGTGATGGGAAAAAGGGAAAATAGGGGCAGGAAAATTAGTTAATTCATGTAGGAAGTTAATGTAGTAATTAGCCCGCTTTGAAGTATTTTATAACTGCTAAGATGGACCACAGGTTAGAGTTCAGAGTTCCTTATAACCAGATAAACACAGACACAAAAAACTATCATTTGATTGGCAGTATAAATAAGCTAAAAGCAAAGCAAATACTCAGAGGAAACACAATTGCCCTTCATAATGGGGCTTAAAAGATCTTCTGTTGGTCTTTGCAAGAGAATACTGAGTTATAGCTCAAACAGAATAGACAGGAAGTCTTTGTTGACTAGACAGGGTTTCAGCTAATCTTTACTTTTGCATATTTGAATAGGTTGAGAGGAAACTGGATAGACACATTCAAACAGAGAAAACAATAGGAACAGAACTATGAGGTGATGAATGAGCTCAACATGTTTTAGGTTTTATAGATGGCAAGAGTATGGGTTTATATTGTAGGGTGCTGACATTCAAATGTCAAATATGAGGCTCCTGGGGAGAGAGATAAAGATGAAGATAGAAAGAAATGGGGTCTTAGGAACACAAGAAGACTGTTGGGAAAAGTTAGTATCTCTCAGTTTTTCAAGAAACATTGATGATACTTAGAAAGAGGAAAAACACTCAAATGAAAGTCAGCTTTGTATACTTAGAAAAAACACATTATTAGAGCATAATTATGGCTGCTATTTCTTTACCTTTAGTTAGGGCTAGAAGTTTTGATTAATATGTCTTCAATCTTTACAATAATTTTTTAGTTAGGCATTTTTAGCCTAAAAATAAGGGCATTAAATGATAAAGGCATTAAGGGAAAAGTAAGTTGTTCAAGATTATATAGTAGGTAAATGGTAAATATAAGATTTGATACCTGTTAGCCATTTCCAATGTTTATATTAATTTCAATCTATATAGTATGTTGACTAAAGTATGGGCCTTGAATTCAGATACAAGGTTAGAGAGTGGCTCATTAGTTGTTAGTATCTCTTGGTATCTCAACCTTTTCATCATGTAAATGAGTGTAATATATCTCACAGGTCAGTTCTGAGGAGTAAATGATTCCTTGCTCATACTGTACTAGAAACAGGGTCTCGAAGTTAGTATTTAGCCCTTATTATGACTTTCTGCCTCTTCTTACCATGAGTCATATACAATTGAAAATATAGAAAAATAAGATTGTAATTCATTCATCTGGAACAAATTTTTAATATTTTAGACTCTTACAAATCCTAAAAGAAAAATGAAATTCCTTAAACCTAGTACAGAATGATTCTCCAAAACTCAGAGGCCAAGACCATAAAATTTCCAGAAACCTCCTCATAATTATATCTTAACAATCAGATAAATGCTTTAATATGAGGGTCAGAGACACTGTTTTTCCAGAAGAGCGTGTGGTGTACTCAAACGTTATATAAGATTCTAATAGTGAATTTGAAAATTATAATTACCTGCCTTGAAATTCTCTTGCTGATATACTTAAGAATGCGATTCATCTTTATCATCAATAGAAATATTCCTATAATAATAGAGAAACAAAAGTCTAAGCACAACTCTGATTCAGGCCCCCACATGTTCTATTTAATTTCCACAACTGGTCAGAGTAGGGGGGAGGTTTAAAAACTCTCCATGTTTATTGGCTGTGTGCCATGGTTCATGCCCATAATTCTAGCACTTTAGGAGGCTGATTTGGGAGGATCAGTTGGGGGAAGAAATTTGAGACCAGCTTGTGCAACATAGTCAGATCCTAGCTCTATAAAAAAAATTAAACAGATAAACATCATCATAATAAGAAAAGTTGTATACCTCCCTTTACCTAATGTTACAGGATTGATTTTCTGCTCTTCTAAAGTGGTAAAAAGAAACTAAAAACAAGGAAAAAATGCATAAGAAAGTCAGATACAGCTGGATGATTCCATTGAGATAAGAAAAAAAAGTGAGCATCCAATAGAAATATAAAAAACTATGACGTTTTCATGCTGCAGTTGCCAAAGATGTGATAGTTCATTATTTAACATTTCATCTTAAATTTCTGAGTATCTAAAATCACATTGGAATAAAGTGGTCAATAGCTGTGTGTATAGCTTTGTATATTTACAGTGTAAGAATGAAAAAAAAAATGGGTAAAATCTGGGTTTTACAACATGCAATACACCTTTCTTACTTAGAAGATTTCATGACTTTTACCTGCTTTACGTTTGGATTTCATGGATAACCTTCCAAAAGTAAGTGGAGATATTTGTTCTCAATAAGAGAGTGGTAACACCAAAACACACCATGATAAAGCTTTTGAAAGTAAAGAAAAAGAAATAACCTTGAAAGCAGCAAGAGAAAGCAAACTTTTCCTATAAGTAAAAAAGAAAATTCAAATGACACTATGTTCTCCATCAGAAAAGCATACAGCAGAAGATAAAAAGCAGCACAATATTTTTTCAAATGCTAAAAGAAAAGAATTATCAGCTCTGAATCCAAAACATATATATCCTTTAGGAATGAAGGGGAGATCCAGACAGTCTGAATTGAAGGAAAACTTAGACTTTGTTGCCAACAGACCTACCTTAAAAGAATGGCAAAAGGAAGGTTTCTAAACACAAAGGCAAAAAACAGAAAAAGTAGCTAGGCGTGGTGGTTGTTGTCCCAGCTACTTGGGAGGCTGAGGCAGGAGGATCACTTGGGCATTGAGCCCAGAAATTTGAGGTTGCTGTGAGCTATGATAACACACTAGTGCACTCCAACCTGGGTGACAAGGCAAAAAAAGAAAAATAGGAAAAAAACAAACAAAAAACCCAACAACCAAACAAAAAAATTAAAGGAAATAATAAAAGCTGTGGTACATATTTGAAGCGTTAGGAGAAAACTTCTAAATACGGATCAAAATTGTTCTCACAAAGTAATGAGAAAGTCTCTTGAATGTTATTGCAATCAGGTTGATGAAAATATCTCTGATTGTATCTGAAGCCCGTACGCTGTACCCCATGACTGAATTATTGTACACAGATATGATTCAATAAAAAAAACAAACACAAAAAAAAAGAAAAGAAAAGAAAAGAAAGTGTCTTTGAACATTAAGAAAGATAATGGAAAGAGCAAACTTGAATACATTTTTCTTCTCCTTTTGAGTTTTCCCAATTGTGTTTGACAGAGCAAAAAATCATCTGATGTAGACATCAATGCACATAGAGGAATATTTAAGACAATTACATTATAAACAGTGGAGGTAGTAGAGGAGAAGGGACTTTAATGGAGGTGAAGTTACTGTTTAACTTCACCTCCTTTAAAACAGTAGATCATTGTTGCAGTAGAATAATAGTTCTGAATCTTGATTGAGGTGGATGTTAAAAGATTTATGTTAAAGTGGCATAGAACTATAGTGTCCCTCAGTATCTTGGGGAGAATAGTTCCAGGAACTTCCTCCTGTATCAAAATCTGGTCATACTCAAGTCCTATAGGCAGTCCTAAGGAAGCTAAGTATATGAAAATTCTGCTCTCTGTATACACGAGTTTCACATGGAATAAATACTATATTTTTGTATTTTTGGTCCACTTCGGATTTGAAAACAAATGTATAAGCGGATTTGGGGAGTTCAAAGGTATGTGATTCAAGGGTCACTTACACATTACACCAATGTAAATTCCTGGTTTTGATACTGATATAGTTATAGAAATTCAATGAAAGGTATATGGAAACTTTATGTACAACTTTGCAACTTCTGATAAATTTATATTTATTTTAAAAAAGGCTAAGTGTTCTACTTTCTCCACACCCACACCAGCTTATATACTTATACACTGTTAGTGGGATTGAAAACTAATGTAGCCTTTTTGGAAAAAAAGTATGGAGAGGCCAGGTGCCATGGCTCACACCTGTAATCTAAGAAGTCTGGGAGGCCAAGGTGGGTGGATTGCTTGAGCCCACGAGTTCAAGACCAGCCTGAACAAAAGCAAGACCCTGCCTCTACTAAAAATATAAAAACTGAGGCATGAGGTTCTCTTGAGCCCAAGAGTTGGAGGTTGCGGTGAGCTATGATGATGCCATGGCACTCTACCCAGGGTGACAGCTTGAGACTTTATCTCAAAGAACAAAGTATGGAAAATCCTGAAGGAAGTAAAGGTAGGCCTTCCATTTAATCCTGAAATCCCATTACTAGGTTTCTATTAAGAAGAAAAAACTCATTTTACCCTGAGGACATTTGTACTAGAATGTTTATCACAGCTCATAATCGCCAAGATGTGGAATCAAACCAAGTGCCTATCAACCCAAGATTGGATGAACTATAGGGTATGTATACCATAGAATACTGTTCAACCATAAAGAAGGATGGAGACTTTACGTGTTTTGTATTTACCTGGATGGACTTGGAGAACATCCTCCTAAGTAAAGTATCACAAGATTGGAAAAGCAAGTATCTATATTAGAAGTCAACACCAATATGAAACAAGTAGATGAACAATTACATGCCCACAAAAGGGAAAAACAGAATTAAATTCTACTGCAAGGGAGGGGAGAGAAGGGCAAGGGGGAGAAGAGAGAAGGGAAGGGGTTCAGTAAGTTCTCACCTAATTGGCATAATGTAAGGGTTTATGGCACACCCCCGGTGAAGGGATCAACTACAACTTCGACTGTATCTAACAAATGCTAACAATGTAATCTAATAGTTTGAACCCTATATCGATTTGAAAAAAAAAGGGGGGCTAAAACATGAACAAGCATATACACACACTTTGGAAAAACACTGTCTTGAAGAAAATTGTTTTGGCAAAACTTATTTCTGAGTGGGTCAACTCATTTGTTCCATTCAGAAGGATCTTTGCTTTTAAATTTCTTAATGGTATAGATTCCATAAATAGTGAATTTTTCCAAAGTATTCCTTCAAATAACTTTAAGCCGAGCAATTAAAAAATGGACTTTTTAAACAAAATGGTTGCCCAGAAGTGTCTGAGTTACTCCTTTCACGTTATTTTGAAATGGATTCTTAGATGTACAACATTTGAAAGAAAGAAAATCATTCTCATCAAGATAGAATTCAAACCAGCAGTATGATTCATTGTGTAAGGGAAGACAATTTCTAATTTTGAAATATTAGAAATGAATGGCTTATTTAGTGTGTTTCAACTTTTAATTTTAAAATCTATATTCACGGAATTTGCAAAGCAATGTGCAGACAAGTTCATGGGCCCTACAATCTTTTCCAATGGTGATCTCCTACAAGACTTTACAGCTCAATAGCTCAATATCACAACTGCAAGGACTGGAGATCATTCACCAGTTATACGTGATGTAATTTGTGTAAGTGTGCATCCAACTCCATTCAATTCCATCACACTTCTGGGGTTGTGTAACCATCTCCATTATTAAGAGGGAAGGGGTGAAGAAATGAGTTTAGCTGTGTTTAATAAAATTTATAGGATGCCATTGGTGTGGGTGGACTGATTTCAGCACTAGGCTCAACAGACCAATTCAAAATCCCTCACTGCCAAGCCAGAACTAAGTGGTTTATATGACTCTTCAAGAAATCAGGAGAGAGGGCTAATAGCCAAAATCCCCCAAAAGGCCAGTTTTAGCCTTCATGGTAAGGAAGTCCCATCTTTAACTTTTACAAGGAAAGTAACTGGGAAATAACAAAGCCACTTTGTTCTCTGTGCCTTTTGCCAGTACAGCCTAGCTCCTCTGCTTAGCTCATCAGAACATTCATTCCAATTCTAGAATCACAAATAAAAGCCAATTAAGATTTTTAAAATAAATTTGTTGACATTTTCTCTTTAGGCTGCTATGAAAGGGTGAAAAGAGGGAGTCTTGGGGTGATGAGAAAATTAAATGAATTGTTTTTTAAACTTCAGTTTTATGATTTGTTTCTGTTCGAGGTCTTTAAAACATATTTAGAGTAAGGTTTAGGCTATTGTCAATGAGTCGAAATTCTCCATGAATAAAACCAGAATAAACAAGTAAAAAAATGGTGACTTTAAAGGAATAATTTATCCAACACACTGCCTACCATTCTCTTTTCAGATTGCCTTCCCATTTAAATGAATGTGTTTGGGGGTAAAAAGTATTTCACAACAAATAGAACTCAAATGGCCTCTTCTGTTTGTTAACCTTATTAATTGCTTTAACATCCAAGTGCCTACATTCACTGGCATAGAAAGTTCCTGTTATTTATTGCCATTCATTGTGGAAGATCTTTGTTCTTTGTGTTTTTCAGCTCTGTTATTCCTGAGAGCCAGGAACCCTGGCAACTGCTGCCAGCCCTGTGCAGTTTGTTTCAAACAATAGGGAGAATCGCCTAGCAACCCCACATCCAGCTTCTGGTACCCTCCTGGAGACCACATTCCACACACTATGCTAATCTCCAGAAGCTCACAGGGGAAAACACACACACACATTTTCCCTCTAATGAAAACTAGACTGACATTCACTTTCTAAAAAAGATGTCCCCATTGCTGACAACCTGTTATTCTCCACCTTTCAGATTAGAGCTGGGCTGTTACAGACCCTGAAGAGGTCACATGGAGATTTATGCAAGTGAATTTGTTCCCTCCTCTGTAGAGCTTCCTGTCGGAAGTTTACATGTTAAAGATATGAATGTGCAGCCTTCATGGCTAAAATGAAAATAAAAGATGCTCCTTATACTTTACTAACTACATACTCCCTTGAAAGTTGGTACTATGTATTTTGTCAGCGTTTGTCAATATTTTGACAAAGTTTTGGGAAATGCAAGTTTATTTTGAGTTGGTTTCAGAGCATGGCAGAGGGTTGAAGCCAACACTGTTTGAAAGTTGGGAGTAGCCAGGGTGTTTGGCCACTCCTGGTGCCTTTCTTCTACCCTGCTGTATAGGGTAGTCGTGGGCAGTGTGAGAACACTATGCCAAAGAATTCGAAGGCTTCACATCAATTCCAAAGTTGTTGTGTTTGTTTTGTTTTCTCTCCATGAATTGATTTAGGAAATGACTTAATTTATCCCAACATCTTCACCTGCAAAATAGGAACTTTGAATAAATGACCACTAAGATCTCTTCTCATCTAATATTCCATAGTTCCATAAATACTCAGTCTTCCATGAGATCATTTTATATAGAAAATTGAGGAGGAGGAAATTGCTATAAAATACAGTTTATCCTCACTTTTAACGATGTTGTTAGACCAAGAATTGCTATCTATAAAAGTGGGAGAGAAAAGTGAGCCCACTGACCACTAACACCTGTATAAACCTGGTAAGATAGCAGGGATATACATGTGTACAATTATTCGAAAAGAAAATGAAACTTATATACACATTTTCCTATAAAATTATGGGAAATAGACTACGTGCAGTGGCTCACAAGTGTAATCTTAGCACTCTGGGAGGCCAAGGCATGTGAATTGCTTGAGCTCAGGAGTTTGAGACCATCCTGAGCAACAGTGAGATTCCATCTCAACTAAAAATAGAAAAGCTAGCCAGGCATTGTGGTAAGTGCCTGTGATTCCAGCTACAGGGGAAGCTGAGGAAAGATGGCTTTGGCCCAGGAGTCTGAGGTTGCTGTGAATTAGGCTGATTCCATGGCACTCTAGCCTGGAGCAACAGTCTGAGACTCTGTCTCCAAAAGGGGGAAGGGGAATAATTTAAAGTCAAAAGCAGTAAAAGACAGAAATTCTAATGGAGGTGTCAGAAACTATACCCTGTGAATCAAATTCATTTACATATATTCTATGGCTGCTATCATGCTACAAGGGCAGAGTTAAGTACTTACAACAAAGGCCATATGGACAATTAAGTTCACAAATTAATTTAGAAAAGGTATTATACCTCATTGGCAAATATCACTATGGTCACTTTTGAAGTAGTCCTTTGGGAAGCTGTGCAAACTACACAAAAGCATTTAGCAATAATAAACTCCACTCAGCAAGATACTGCTACATGTTAATATGAACACCTCTGTGAGACACTGATATACCAAGGTTATGAAACCTTACTGAGTTGTTTATATAGTGCTGCCAATATAAGCACATGGTGGCAACTTTGCAAACTTAATTGTCAGACCTCATATGATAAGAGCTCTGATCATCATTTCCAAAATTGCTTCCAAGCATTGACTAGGCACTGACATCAGTGCATAGCTTCCCAAGAGGAATATTTCAAGGGTGACCACAGTAATTTTCAGCAATTTGTTACATAGCACTTTTTCTAGTATGAGTTTTTGAACTTAACTGTCCAAGCTATGTGTTACAAAGATGAAATTTATTATGTAGCCCTGCATAGAAAATATTGCTGATTGCTTTTATAATATATGAGAAATGTTGCTATGTTTATTTGGCCTGGAATTCAGTCACCTTAGCCACAGTATGTGAATTGTCAACAAAAGACAATTTTCTAGGTATCCTTTCAATATGTCAAATATTCAAAAAGAAATTACATATAGAATTTAATTAAGAGGAATGATGTATTTATCATTTTTTAAATGGATTAATGATTATTTTTAGGATTTCTCATACATTATAGCAAAATATTCAGAAACTGTTTAGAAACATCAAAGTTACTTTATTTGAAAATCTAATATTTATTCAGTGGATATTATTTGAAAATTTGAAGCCCCCTTCAAAAACAAACAAACAAAACCCAATAATGCTGAGAAAAAATGTTGAATTCAGGGAACTGGGCTCCCTCAATAACATTGCCATTGATAAAATTTATTACCATATATCAAATATATCCATTAGCCATATAAAGCTGATCACTTTACACTCTCCATGCCCTTTTAGGATTAGAATAGAACTGTTTGATTTCTTCATCATGTGTTACTTATTCTGAACTAGATAGCAGAATCTCAGAATGGAAACAGAAAAATGTTAAATTAATAGAGTAAAGAATGTTGATCTCTTTAATCCTTTCCCACCCATCACATTTCATAAGTACAGCTCAGAATAGGGAGATAGAGGTTTTTTTTTGCTAGATAATTTTTGTCCTTTATAATTATAATTTGGTTAATAGTTAACATCAAGGTGTCTGTAACAAATAAAAAGGGCCATCACAAAGTAACAGAGGCAACACAGTACCATTGTCATGAAATTAGAAACAAAATTTGAAGGAACAAAGAAGGGTGAGTGTACCCCCTTTTTTCCCTACTGATTGTCAGCTATTATAGGAAATCCTGGCCTATCCAGCTACTGCCCAAAGTGCCTGTTGCCAAAATAAATGATGATGCAGCATAAGATGATGGCAAGAATATGGTAAGAAACTGGTACAAAGAGAGAAGAATGGTGAAAGAAATTCAAAGTCAAAGAGAAGAAGGAAAAGAAAGAATGGAAGGCAGAGTATTTCATTACACAAGTACAAATGAACACAATAATTCACATGCTATGGTCTACATGTAAAATGCTACATATATTTGACTAGAGTAGTAGGAAGACATGTAAATTAGATAATAGGACAAGAAAAGGAAGTAATTATGGACTTAAGGTAAGATTCACTTTGGTACCCAGTTACCACCTGATTTCTGCTATGGAGTTATTTAATCAGCTATAGCCTTTTATTCTTTGGCCATGAATCTAATTATATGTAGTTCTAATCTGCTTTACATAAAAGACTTATTTTTATGACAGTAAGTATCCTCAAATTTGATCTATTGCTGCTTAAGGTTGATCAACATAGTCTCCATGATGGTGAAAATTTACTATTCCATCTTCCTCTATTCACAATAGTCAAGTCACCCGGTGAGTGTATCCTGGAGGTCATGTCCTTGTGATCTTGATTCTGCTGCTTGTCTGGTTTTGATTTTACCCAGTTGTCCAGATTCTGTCATGCCACCTTCCACGTTTTCATTTTGCTGCCATCTACTGGGAAAGCAATTATTAATACTTCGTTTCAGACTCTGGCTTACAATTTGCCTGAAACTCTTATTTTGCTCACTAATCCTAATGCCTTTCATCATGCAGTGCTGGCTCAGATTTCCTGGAATCTGATCTGCTCAAGTTCATAGGTTCTTTCTCACAGTTAACCTATCTAATCATGTGGCAGATAACTAGGGGAAAGAATACTAAAATGCTTGGAATAAAAACACTTCTATAAAAAATAAAGTCTATTACTTAAAAAACATGAAGTTCATATGAAAAAATGTTAACCTTTTAAAAAACAAATGCAGTACCCTGACTGCATAATGGAGGAAGCTGGGCACATGGAATATGGGAATTCTGTGTCTTAAGCTCAGTTTTTTTGTGAACCTAAGACTGCTCTTAAAAATAAAGCCTATTAAATTTTTAGAAAATGTTTTTCTGTTAATTTAATTAACACACATCTTTCTCTGTGTTAATTTTGCCATAATCCCAAAGACCTGCTTACTGGTTACAGAATGTGTACTAACATTTATCTGATATTAGTGAAGAAACTGGTCACTATACAGAGTCCATATAAAGGCATCAGGTTACCAAGGGCATTGGAGCCAGACAGAATGAATATTTAACTCTGACACTATCATTAACAACTAATCTCACTAAGAAAAAGTTAAATAATTCTATATCTTCATGTTTTATCTTTAAAATTGTGGAAATATTATTATTAATCTGGTAACATTTGTGAAGAATGAGAAAAGAATACATGTAAAGTACTTATCTGGGTGCCAGGGACATAGAACTCATCATTATTTGGGAATCATTGTGTTTACTGTGCCACAGATATTGAAGAGAGAATATTTAAACCAAATTATGGAAAAGCAAAGTGAAAACACCTCCTCCAACTTTTTTCTAAGGCACACTTCTAGTATGTGAAATCATCTCAGTTTGTCTGTCTTTCCAGACTAGAAAAAATCTTTGTCTGCAGAAGGTGATTCATAAATGTCATTGCCTAATTGGGCAAAAGCCAGGAGAAAAAATAAAATCTAATAGTAAAATGGAAAAAGCTCTCAGGTACTCTAATGCAGAGAGAATAATCATGTCATTTATTTTAAATCTTTAATATGAAATTTAGGGAAAATTACATTTCAGTGATTTATTCCATACCTCTGGGTTTTGATTTTAAGCTTTAAAGAGCCATGTTTAAATCATCGAAGAGATGTAGTTGATCCAGTTGAAAAGAAGCCAATTTTTAAGGAAAGCTTATTAATGGACTCTTGACCTAGTGGCATTTGTCAGCAATGATGTTCTTTCTTTCTACTTTTTTTTTTTTTTTGGAAATATAGTGCTAAAAGTGATTGATAATAACTCCAGAATACATTACTACCTATGATTGAAAAAGAAATGCTTGCATATTTAAATGGTTTATCTCACCCATGAAAAATCCTATTGAACACCTGCCAACTTAAACCATGCCTAAATTCATGTAGAATAGATTGATTTACTCTTAAAATCCCAGCACTGAAATTGGTCAATGAAAATAGCAAAGTAGCAACTGTAATAATTTGGGTTTAAAAGGTTTTGTTTTTTTATTTAGACAGAGTCTTGCTCAGTTTCTGCTGGAGTACCATGGCATCAGGGCATCATCAAAGCTCATGGCAACCTCAAACTCCTGGGCTAAGCAATCCTCCTGTATAAGATGGAAGATTAAAGAATCACTTAAGCCCAAGAGTTTTAAGTTGCTGTGAGATGTGATGCCATGGCACTCTACCCAGGGTGACATAGTAAGACTCTGTCGCAAAAATAAGTAAATAAATACAGTAATTAATTAATTAAAGTTCAAAAGTTGCCATTTAAGAAAAACTTTCTATGGCAGGGTTAATGCTCTCTTTGAAATCTGGTATTTTCAAAACTTATCTGCACAATTATCTTTAAAATTGGTGAAGGATATTCTGAGGAGAGTTCTTATCTTTCTAGTAAGAACAAGAGTTAAGAGCATTTATTACTGTGTAGCAAAGTGAAAAGTATCTTGATTTGCAATTTTTGCAAATTCTTTTATATTCAACAGTCCTTTAAGTGGTTCAATCCCAATGTCTTAGTTTGTTTGAGCTGCCATAACAAAGTACCACAGACTCAGTGGCTTAAATGACAGACAGATTTCATTTCTCATGGGCTGGCTTAAATGACAGACAGATTTCATTTCTCTAGAGGCTGGAAGTCCAAGGACAAAGTGTCTGCTGATTCCACTCCTTGGTGAGGGCTCTCACTCCCTGAATTGCAGATGGGTGCCCTTACTACTGTGTCCCCACAGTGGGGAGAGAGAGAGAGAGAGAGAGAGAGAGATAGATAGATAGATCTCGGGTACTTCTTATAAATAAGAACACTGTGCTATTGGATTAGGGCTCCAACCTTGTGAGTTCATTTAATCTTAACCACCTCTAAAAGGTCCATACTCTCCAAATATGGTAATATTGTGCATTAGGGATTCAATATATGCATTTGAGGAGACAATTCAACTGACAGCAATGAATTCATATTTTCTAATGAAAATACAATTCTCCATGTTATATATATTTGGTTTTTTTATATACCTTTAATGTTTCCTTTCTCCCGTGTGTGGTGCCTTGAGTACAACATAAAACTCAGAGAAAAATGTGATATCTAACAACACACAGCTTTATTCTTACATGTTAGATATGTTTTACGTGAAAAAAAATGGAATGTAAAGAAATCACGAGAAGTCAGTATATTAAAAGTATTATTATTAAGAAGTTATTGGGTGGTTTTACACATGTATTTTTAAACACTCTTCTCAAATGCTATTATATCATTTCATGAGAAAGAGAATGCTATAAATATATGCACAGTTAATCCAAGAACATTTAAAAGTAAGCCATTTGAAATTAAACCAGCACCAAATAAGAAATAGGGATGCAGTGATAGTTTGTCATGAAATTAAAATATCAACATATTCTTGTGCTATAATTTTCATAGCTTTCATATGAAAGCTATAAATTAGTTTCATAATAGAGTTGAGTACATTAGATACTTTTTCTTCCATTCTTGAGATCCTTTGCTAAGAAGAATATGTGTTCCAGCTCCATCCATGTAAACATCCATCTTTCTTTAAGGCTGCATATTATTCCATGGTGTAAAGGGTCAAGGGAGGGGAGGGGGACGGATGGGCGAAGGGAGGGTAATTGGTGGGACCACACCTGCGGTGCATCTTAGAAGGGTACAGGTGAAACTTACTAAATGCAGAATATAAATGTCTGAACACAATAACTAAGAAAATGCCATGAAGGTTATGTTAACCAGTTCAATGAAAATATTTCAAATTGTATATAAAACCAGCACATTGTATCCCATGATTGCATTAATGTACACAGCTATGATTTAATAAAAAATAAAATCAACAGATTCAAATAGAAGGCTTATCTGAGATTAGCAGAATTTAAATTGCTTTATAATTAGTACAGAAATTTCATATATATTATCCAATTGTATCTCATGACATTTCTCTAAAAATAAAAACAAAAATAAAATGCAAGTGGTAGTATTATTTCCTATTCTTTGGAAGAAACTAGTCTAAAATGATATCATGAATTTGTTAAATATCTTCAATATGTGAGGACTCAGACAGGTAGGGTAACTATTCAAGTCTATCTGCTAACTCTAAACAACATCATCTTTATTTTGCTGAGTTGCATTAATAATGTTAAGATTGTTGTCAGTAGGGAAATCAGCCAAGACAATTTTAATCATGTTAAGGGTGGTTAATCACTCATTTATGTAGCCACTCAATTATTGCTTAAACTGTGAAGCTCACTCTGTGACTTGTCACCAAGTCCTTTACTTCTCTCTTCCCATTCTTTATTCTTGCTATAATTCCTCTTGTTGTCAAATGAATAGGACATTTTCTCCTTCAAAGGGAAAGAAATATAGAAGATCCTCGAACTATTTTATTTGCCTTGTGTCATAAATAACTTGTGTATGTGACTTGCTATCAATTATCTTCCCTTAAGAATGTTGTGTATCTGAAGTGCGACTGAAGTTCCCTGGAATTACTCCCTAAATGACTCTTTCTGGTGCTTACAACCTCTTATCTGCAAAGTTCTCATCACTCAGTGCCAGGGCAGTAGATTTGCACCGACAATATTTGCAAACACGAACAGAGCCTTCTTTGTTTCTGTTTAAATAATTACATCAATCATGTCCTGCCTGTGTATTTGAGTGAAGTTAAAATAAAGATGAAGGAATTTCAGATGCAATCTGAAAATAACGCTGATACATGGCTTTGTGACTTATTATTTAAACCAAGTACACTTTTACTTGAAGCATTTTAAAAGAATACTTACCATCTCTTAGAATCAGGAATAAGAAAAAAAGGCAAAATATATTTGTGTCCATTCGAAAGTCTGAACTATAAAACTTAATAAACATGTATTTCCATTGACTTGATTTCTCTTTTTAAATGAAACTTCTTTGAGGAACACAATGCTTGTCTTACCTACAATAAGATTCATTACAACATATGAGTACAGAAGAATTTTAACAATTAAGTCCTTCCATCCCTTCCTTCCTTCCTTCCTCCCTTCCTTCTTTCCTTCCTTCCTCCCTTCCTTCTTTCCTTCCTTCCTTCCTCCTTCCCTCCCTCCCTCTCATTTTTTGAGACAGAGTCTCACTCTATGCCCTGGATAGAATGTGATGCCATCCTGGATCAGAACAACCTCAAACTCTTGAGCTCAGCGATGCCCTTGCCTCAGCCTCCAGAGTAGTTAGGACTACAGGTGCCTGTCACAATGTCTAAGTAGGATTTTTCTAATTTTGGTAGAGAAGGGGTCTTGCTTTTGCTCAGGCTAGTCTCGAACTCCTGAGTTCAAGCAATCTACCTGTCTTGGCATCCCAGAGTGCTATAAAGCTGAATACATTTCTTTCAGTTAAACCTGATAAAAAAATAAAAATTTATTTCTGTTGTGAAAAGACACTTCTAAGGGTTATAGTCAAGGTTTGAAAACTGTCAACACAAATACAGAAAATCCAGAGGTATTATTGGTATAAGTGAAAGAGAAATGAACCCAGGATATTCTGTGCAGAGGGCTCTGTAAGGCTATTCCTATTAAGCAATTAAGCATAAGAAATCCATAAACAATATTAAATCACATCAAAAACTTTTTCTTAAGGCAAAAGGTCAATGATAAATCAGATAAAGGTTGTATATTTTGGGGGAGAAACTAAAACAAGTGCATCGAATCTAAATTTTTTCACCCCTATTAATAAAATTAACAATTTTTTTTAGTGTAAAAATATCTACATTAAGAAGTAAGCCATGAATTCACGTAAGTATTAAATCTTTGTCTACTTGATAAAAATCTTAAAAAAAATTTTAAAAAATGATATTGGTCACTTTTTCCCAAATACTTTATTAAATTCAACTTCTCTCTTGTTAAGCAATATTTTAAAAAGTGTAGATTATACAATGTAAAAATAAGAATTAAAGGAGGAGTTTTCTAAATATTACATAGAATGTCTCAAGACAGGTAAATGTAGAGAAGTTGGATAAATTCCCAAGAGTGCTTTAGGCAGTTTAAAAACATAATGAAGGGAGTATCAATAAAAAATTAAATAAAATAATAAGATGGCAAAATCATTGATTTGACCTCTTGTTCATTGGGAGGATGAAAATTGGGTCTTGAAACTAGAAGATGAGAAAGGGATTGATTTAGGCCTTTGAAATGAAATAATTTGTACAGATAGTCATGCCATGGAAGACACAAAGCCAAAAGTGAACACAATAAAACACTGTGGAGAAGGGGATACGTTATGTGAGGGATGGAGAAAAGTTAATATTGGCACAATTGAGGCATGGCTCACAGAGAAGGGCCCACCATCTGGAGAATAGGGTGGTACAAAGGTAGATGCCAAGGAAAAGTTTGAAAGAAAATGTAGAGCATATGGAAATATTTCTGGGCCTACCCCAAATCATGGAAAATAACAGTTTGTTTAAAAATAATCAAAACTTAGTTTGCAACAAACTATGAGGGAAAAAATGTCAAAGTTCCAGCTATTAATACATTATGATTAACTAAAAAAACAAGTTTCTCCTAATTAAAAAAACACACTGCTTTCCTTGCATTATATATATATAATTTAACATTATATGAGGTCTGATGATTAAGTTCAAAAACTGATCCTAGAAAAAGTACTACATACCTCATTGCCTAATATCACTACAGTTGCCTTTGAAGTACTTCCCAGGGGAAGTTATGCACGAATACCAGTGCCTGGTCCACCCTTCAAAGCAATTTTGGAACTTTTTCTGGAATGCACATCAAAGCTGTTGTTATATTATCCTTGATGTCCTGAATGTCATAAAATTGTCTTCCTTTCTATAGTTCTTTTATCTTTAGGTAAAGAAAAACGTCATTTGAGGACAGATCCCATGAGTAGGCAGAGTGTTCCAATGTTGTTACTTGTTTACTGGTTAAAAACTCCGTAACAGACAGCTCTATGTGAGCTGGTGCATTGTCATGATGCAAGAGCCATCAGTTGTTGGCCAAGATTTTCAGTTAAGATGTTCTTATTTCTATATCACTGTTTATTTGGTCTGCTATGCTTCTCATAGACAGCCAATGATTTGACATGTTTTTGCAATATTCTCATCAGTTCTACCAATGACTTGACACATTTTTTCAATGTTTTCATCAGTTCTGCTCATTACTGGCCATCCTAACCTCTTTTCATCAGTAACGCTTTCTGTCCCTTCACAAAAATGTTTAATCC
This sequence comes from Perodicticus potto, assembly GCA_963574655.1. Taxonomy (NCBI): domain Eukaryota; kingdom Metazoa; phylum Chordata; class Mammalia; order Primates; family Lorisidae; genus Perodicticus; species Perodicticus potto. The sequence continues at coordinate 38,158 of CAUYRH010095185.1, forward strand.
ATTTGTACACTGCCATTTTCATCATGGCATTATCCCCATGAACTTCATCTAACATATCCCTGATTTCACTTCTACTCTAGCCAAGTTTATCAAGAAATTTAATGTTTGTTTTTTGCTTCGATTCAAGCTCCACCATTCTCCTGACAGCACACAAAACCACACCACAATAGCAAATGACATCACATGCGTTAATGTGAAGAGGGCTGTGAGACCCTGATATGCTGAGGTTCTGAAACTTTACCAAGTTGTTTGTACAGTGCTGCCAAAGGAAGCACACAGTGGCAACTTCATGAACTTAATTGTCAGACCTTGTATTTACTTTAACAATATATTTATTATAATATTTTAAATTTAAAACATAATAATTGAATTGTTCCTTAATATCATATGACATTGTCATAATGTTTTCCTTGAAAATGGATTAGTCATGATTAAAAATAAATGCAATGTCCAAGAAAAATGAACATGATCATATCAGAATGAATAAAGTTAACCAGACACTTTAATGGCCAGGTTCACTAAAGCTGAGTTTTCCCTGTTGTTCACTGTACTAATTTTGTAATCTGTTCATGGTAGCAAGGTGGTCTGTAAGCAAATGTTTTACATTCCTTTCTAATGGGTCACCTTTCCAGCCTATAACAATATCAGATGTTTTTTAAATCAAGCAAGGATAAGCCATATGGTAGATAAAATTACTTGTTGTGCCATGGGTTTAGCATAGATTTTCGTCTTTTTGTCCTTTTATAACTATACTGAGAGCAGTTAGTGATACTGCTACTGTTTTTGATCTCACATTTCGAATCAAGAAATTTTTAAAACTTAAAAGAATAAATTTAAGTAAGGGAATATTACAACATTGACACTCACACAATTCTAAAATGTGACATTAATGGTTACTTCGAAATTACTCATTAGTTAAATAAATTTAATTTGCTACCCTTACACATATTTTGTTTGAATCTTTACTTCTTAAAAACATTCCTGTTTGTACTAATTTAAATCTTTTTCTTATTCATAATTGTTTTTCCTGAAATTTTTGTCTCATGTAAAATTTATTTCTTTAAGGAATTTCCTCTTATGAGCATGTGAGTTGTTTTACAATTTGTGAATAGAATTTACTTCCTTATAAAATAAAATGACATATTTTGTGGTGGTATCTGTTATTCCTGCTCTCATATGCAGCACGCTGAGATCATATAGTTAGAAATAAATGAGGAAAAGAAAAAGAAGAAAGAAAATATATGTGAGAGTGTGTCTATCTAAACACATGATAAGCCTCTGAAATCCAAGTGCCAAACAATGGGCTTGATTATTTTTTCTCTTTCAGTCTTGACTAAATTGACATCAGCCAGTTGACTCCTTGGGGTAAAGACAAGGAGAAACTACAGTCAACACTCAGTTGATATCATAAAGCAATATCATGTGACTATGGCTCAGATCACATCCATGGGTTTATAAGGCCCAGGACTACTTCAGAATGTGTTAATCAAATACAGTAGAACCTCTGGAAACTGACCACCCAAGGGACTGTAACAAACTGGTCAACATATAGAGGTAGTCAATATAAGGAACTTCCATTGAATACGTATGGTTCCTGTCCTGTCTATGAAAATCGATCAGTTTACAGAGGTGGTCAACGTAGGGGGGTGGTCAGCTATCAACTATGGATGATCTACTGTATGATCTTATGTAAAAGTTGTCAGAATTAACATGGAGTCACTTGTGTTGAAAAGAGAGAAAAAGTCCTAACAAATAGAACTGGAGAAGGCCATGAAGAGAGGATGTCCATGCATAAATGACTGATAAAAATTTTCACAAAAGACTTTGCCAGGATCACATTTGCACAAAGGCCATCAGCTTATTTTAAAAAATAATACTACAGCAAGGACATCTACTCAGCCACTTCCTGTGCAATCTTGAATGGACACCACCCTGGTTATTGATCAATGTAGCCAACAGCACTTATCTCAAAATGGTTATGCAAGACTCCTCATTATTTTTTAAAAAAACTTTTTCTTTCTTTACCTCCTTGAATTTCAGCATAATTCAGCATGACACACATATTCCCTTTGCAATACCCTAGTCTCAGATAAATGTAATTTTCTTTGAGAGAGTCTCTGTTATTTAGGTTGACACTTAAGTTACTTTATCTAGATAAGATAGTAGGTGATGTTTTCTTTCTTCATGCAGTATTTCACACTGCCTTTGCTAGATTTTGTGCACAACAAATTTTTATATTTCTAGCACTCATTTTTATTAGTATTTACAGATCCTTCTTTAGGTGAATTTGGAATAACACCAGGCATTGCTGAAGGTTTGCATTCTATGGTGAACTTCACATTATCTGAGAGCTGTAGTAATTTGAAATGTCAGTATTGCCACCAGTGGAATGGCCTACAATATTTAGTTCTTTCACTTTTGGTGCACCTGGTAGGTCAATCAATCTTTCTTTCTTTCTTTCTTTAAACAGAATTTTAAAACAGAATCTCATTCTGTCACCTGGGTAGAGTGCTGTGGCATCAAGGCTCACAGAAAACTCAAAACTCCTTCACTCAAGTGATCCTCTTGCCTGAGCCTCCCTAGTAGCTGGAACTATAGGCACGTGCCACAGCACCCCGCTAGAATTTGTATTTTGGGAGGGGGACAGGGATCTCTCTCTTCTTAGGCTGGTCTCAAACTCCTAAGTTCAAGCAATCCACCCACCTCAGCCTCCCATAGTGCTGGGAATACAGGCATGAGCCACCACACCAGGCCTGAATTTTGTCTCTTCACTATCTTTGATGATGTCACATGATTTGCCTAGGCCAAAGAAATGTGACCATAACTGAACTGTCTAACTTTCTAGCAGAAGTTTAAAGAGGCAGTTTATTTTGAGAGTGTGATTCCATGTCTGTCAGTGTCTCGTCAGTTTAGATCCTAGAATGAAGATAACAGATGTACAGCTGACAAGTAACATCAGTGAAAATTAATTATTTTTTAATTCACTGAGGTTTAGAATTATATTTGCAGATTTGGCTATCCTTAGACTTAGGATAGTAAGTTTTGAAGTCCATTTCCAGGTTAAGAAAATATTTGTATTAGAAAAGAATGACAGTAAAATAAGAAGCTTTTTTTTTTTAATTAAATCATATCTGTGTACATTAATGCAATCATGGGGTACAATGTTCTGGTTTTATATACAATTTGAAATGTTCTCATCAAACTGTTTAACATAGCCTTTACAGTATTTTTATAGTTATTGTGTTAAGACATTTATTTCTACACCTAGTAAACTTCACATGTAACCTAAGATGCACCATAGGTGTGGTCCCACCAATTACTCTCCCTCCACTCATCTTCCTCCCTCCCCTCCCCTCCCTCTCCCCTTTCCCCCTCTTCTTGAGCTATACTTGGGTTATAGCTTTCAAAAGAAAGCTATAAATTGGTTTCATAGTAAGACTGAGTGCATTGGATGCTTCTTCTTCCATTCTTGAGATACTTTGCTAAGAAGAATATGTTCCAGATGCATCCATGTAAACATGTAAGAGGTAAAGTCTCCATCTTTCTTTAAGGCTGCATAATATTCCATGATGTACATATACCACTTTTTATTGATCCATTCATGGGTCAATGAGCATTCAGGCTTCTTCCATGACTTAGCAATTATGAATTGGGCTGAAATAAGCATTCCAGTACATATATCTTTGTTAAGAGGTGATTTTTGATCTTCTGGATATATACCTAGTAGAGGAATTGTAGGATCAAATGGCAGGTCTATTTTTAGATCTCTAAGTGTTCTCCAAACATCTTTCCAAAAGGAACATATTAGTTTGCATTCCCACTAGCAATGGAGAAGTGTTCCCTTTTCTCCACATCCACGCCAACATCTCTGGTTTTGGGATTTTGTGATGTGGGCTAATCTTACTGGAGTTAGATGATATCTCAAAATAGTTTTGATTTGCATTTCTCTGATGATTAAGAATGATGAGCATTTTCTCAAGTGTCTATAGACCATTTACCTGTCTTCTTTAGTTTCTCTTTAACTCCTTTGCCCACCCTGGGATGGAATCACTTGTTCTTTTCTTGCAAAACGCAATTCAGTTATCTGTGGATTCTGGTTATTACACCTTTGTTGGAGACATAACCTGCAAATATTTTCTCCCATTCTGAGGGCTGTCTGCTTGCTTTACTTACAGTGTTCTTGGCTGTGCAGGAGCTTTTTAGTTTGATCAGGTCCCAGTAGTGATATTTTTGATGTTGCTTCAATTGCCCAGGGGAATCTTCCTCATAAAGTATTCACTCAGGCTGATTTCTTCAATAGTTTCCCCTGCACTTTCTTCTAGTATTTTCATAGTTCCTTATCTTAAGTTTAGATCTTTAATCCAATGAGAGTCTATCTTAGTTAATGGTGAGAGGTGTGGGTCCAGCTTCAGTCTTCTACAGGTCACCAGCCAGTTCACCCAGCACCATTTGTTAAATAGGGAGTCTTTTCTCCACTGAATGTTTTTAATTAGCTTGTCGAAGATCAAATAATGGTAAGTAGCTGGATTCATCTCTTGGTTCTCTATTCTGTTCCATACATCTACCTCTCTGTTTTTGTGCCAGTGCCATGCTGTTTTGATCACTATTGAATTATAGTATAGTCTGAGGTCTAGTAGCATAATTCCTCCTGTTTTGTTTTTATTTCTGAGTAATGTCTTGGCTATTCAAGGTGTTTTCTGATTCCATATAAAATGAAGTATTTTTTTTGAGATCTTTAAAGTATGACAGTGGAGCTTTAATAAGGATTGCTTTAAAATTGTATATTGCTTTGGGTAGTATGGACATTTTAACAATATTGATTCTTCCCAGCCATGAGCATGGTATATTTTCCATTTGTTAACATTTTCAGCTATTTCTTACTTAGAGTTTCATAGTTCTCTTAATAGACATCTTTCACATCCTTTGTTAGGTAAATTCCCAAATATTTCATCTTCTTTGGCACTACTGTGAAAGGAATAGAGTCCTTGACTGTTTTTTCAGCTTGACTATTGTTGGTATATGTAAAGGCCACAGATTTATGAGTGTTCATTTTGTAACCTGAGACACTGCTGTATTCCTTGATCATTTCTAAGCGTTTCATAGTAGAATCCCTGGTATTTTCCAGATATACAATCATATCATCTGTGAAGAGTGAACGTTTGCTATCTTCTGATCCTATGTGGATACCCTTGATCATCTTTTCTTCCCTATTGTGATGGCTAAGACTTCCACTACAATGTTAAAAAACCATGGAGACAGTGGGCAACCTTGTTTGGTTCCTGATCTGAGTGGAAATGATTTCAGTTTAACTCCATTCAATGTAATATTGGCTGAGGGTTTGCTGTAGATGGCCTCTATCAGTTTAAGAAATGTCCCTTCTTTACCATTTTCCTTAAGTGTTCTGATCATGAATGGATGCTGGATATTATGAAAGCTTTTTCTGCATCAATTGAGAGAATCATATGTTCTTTGTTTTTTAAATTTGTTTATGTGCTGAATTATATTTATACATTTACATATATTGAACCAGGTTTGAGACACTGGGATAAAACCCACTTGGTCATGGTGTATAATTTGTTTGATGTGTTGTTGGATTCTGTTTGTTAGGATCTTGTTGAATATTTTTGCATCAATATTCATTAGTGATATTGGTCTATAATTTTCTTTTCTTGTTGGGTATTTTCCTTGTTTGAGGATCAAGGTGATGTTTGCTTCATAGAATGTGTTGGGGAGAAATTCTTCTTTTTCTATATTTTGGAAAAGGTCAGTAATATAGGTACTAGTTCCTCTTTAAAGGTTTGGTAGAATTCTGACGTGAAGCCATCTGGTCCTGGGCTTTTCTTTTTTAGGGAGATTTAGTATAGTTGATGCTATTTCAGAACTTGATATCGGCCTGTTCAACATTTCCACTTCATTCTGGCTAAGTCTTAGTAGATGGCATGCTTCTAAGTATTGGTCAATTTCCTTCAGATTTTCATATTTCTGAGAATAAAGTTTCTTGTAATATTTATTAGGATTTTTTGAATGTATGAGGAGTCTTTTGTTATTTCATTGTTACCAATTCTGATTGATGAAATTAGAGATTTTGCTCTTTTTTTTCCTGGTTAGGTTAGCTAAAGATTTGTCTATTTTATTGACCTTTTCAAAAAAACAAATTCTTGATTTATTGATCTGTTGTATAATTCTTTTGTTTCAATTTCATTTAGTTCTGCTCTAATTTTGGTTATTTCTTTTCTCCTGCTGAGTTTGTGATTAGAATGTTCTTCCTTTTCCAGTTGCTTGAGATGTCCCATTAAGTTGTTAACTTCCTTTCTTTCCATTCTCTGGAAGAAGGCTTGCAGTTGTATAAATTTCCCTCTTAGGACTGCCTTTGCAGTATCCCAGAGGTTCTGATAATTTGTGTCTTCAATATTGTTTTGTTCAAAAAAATTCATAATTTTCTTCTTAATCTTGTCTATGACCAATCTATCATTCAGCATAAGGTTATTTAGCTTTCATGTTTTTGAATGAGTATGTAGATTCCTGTTGTTACTGAGTTCAACTTTTATTCCATGATGGTCCGAGAAGATGCAAGGAATAATTTCTATTCTTTTAAATTTGCTGAGGTTAGACTTGTGACCGAAAATGTGATAGATTTTGGAGTATGTTCCATGTGCTGATGAGAAGAATGTGTATTCAGTTTTGTTAGGATGAAATGTTCTGTAGATGTCTATTAAATCTAAATGTTGAATGGTTAAGTTTAAATCTAAAATTTCTTTACTTAGCTTCTTATTGGAGGATCTATCCAACACTGCCAAAGGAGTGTTAAAATCTCTGACTATTATGGTGCTGGAGGAAATCAAGTTGCTCATGTTTGTTAGAGTCTCTCTTATAAATTGAGGTGCATTCTGGTTGGGTGTATAAATATTAATAATTGAAATCTCATCATATTGAGTATTACCCTTAAGAAATATGAAGTGACAATCCTTATCTTTCCTTACTTTTGTTGGTTTAAAGCCTATTGTATCTGCAAATAAAATTGCAATACCTGCTTTTTTCTGTTTTCCATTTGCCTAAAATATAGATGACCATTCCTTCACCCTGAGTCTATATTTATCTTTTAAGGTAAGATGAGATTCTAGTATGCAGAAGATATCTGGCCTGAGTTTTTGTATCCAGTCAGCCAACCTGTGCCTCCTTAGAGGACAATTTAAGCCATGCACATTAATTGAAAATGTTGATAAGCCTAGTAGAATTTGGGGTATTGAGTTTTTTGAAAGTCCAGTGGACATTTTTAATCCTTTTGCCACTGTGGAAGTTGGAATTTGATCAAAAGTTTCTGAGTGAGTTTACATTTGTGGTGGAGGATTGCTCTGGTCATTATGGAGGATAGGTCTGAGAATATCCTGGAGTGCTGGTTTAGTTATGGCAAATTTCTTCAACATGTGATTGTCATTAAAGTATTTAATTTCTCCATCATAAATGAAACTCAGTTTAGCTGGATACAGGTTCCTGGCTTGAAAGTTACTTTGTTTTAGGAGATTAAAAGTCGATGACCACCCTCTTCTAGCTTGAAAGTTGAAAGTTTCCACAGAGAGATCTGCAGTCATTCTAATGTTCTTCTCCTTGTGTGTTTTGGTTTTCTTATGTCTGCTGCTTTCAAAATTTTCTCCTTCATATTACCTTTAGTGAAGTTAATTATGATGTGTCTGGGAGTTGTCTTATTCGTGATGATTTGTGCTGTGGTTCTGAAACTGTCTTCTATCTGCATGTCAGAATCTCTTGGCATGTCTGGAAAGTTCTCTCTCATTATCTCATGAAAAGGGGCCTCTCTGCTTTGCGAAGCAACTTCATCACCTTCAGGAATTCCTATAAGGTGAATATTAGTTTTCTTTGAATTATCCCAAATCTCTCTGAGAGAATTATCCATTTTTACTCTCCATTTCTCTTCCTCTTTGAGCACTTGGGAGCATTCAAAAGCTTTGTTTTCAATGTCAGAAATCCTTTCTTCTGCTTGCTTCATTCTGTTACTGAGGGATTCTACTGTATTTCTCAGATCTTTGAGGGCTGTAATTTTTTGTCTCAGTGTGTCAAAATCTTTGGTGATTTTGTCTTTGAAATTTATTGAATTTTTGAGAAAACTTTGAATTGCTTCTTGACATTCTAATTCCAATTTCACCTCCATTCTATTAATCTTATTCGCATTCCAAACTCTGAATTTGATTTCTGACATCTCAGCCATTTGTGTATGAATAGGATCTTCAGTTGTAGCCGCTATATCATTCCTTGGGGTAGTTGATCGACTTTGGTTATTTATGTTACTGGAATTTTTCCAATGATTCCGCACCATGATTATTTTACACTATTTGACTAGATGAGCAGATAAGGTGAAGTTGGGTTGGGGGGCTCATGGAGTACGTATTAACCAGCCTTTACTCAAGAGCTGTGACTGGTGTCTGTACCCTTTCCCCTAGAGCTTTGCACAGGACCATACAGTGCTATGCCCTGAGACACTGGGGACTTACTTGGTGTGGTGGGGCTAAGTGGCTCTGTCTTGTTTTCAGCTGGTCTCTGTCCTAAGTGAATTAGTTACTCTGAGTTGAAGTCTCACTGTGGAGAAATACCAGCAATTAAGTCACCCAGTCCCCCACAGGCAACAACTAGAAAAGGAAAATCAACCTTCCCACAACCACACACCCAGGGTACCACTTTGGATAGTCCTTGGGTGATTGGTCCAGTCTGAGAGATGTGAATCAACTGTCCCAGACAGCACCTGGTCTCAAGTGAGGGAGTTCAAAACGTCTCTGGCAACTAGATAGCAGGGGTCTGCTAGCAGCTCAAATATGACTCATTCTGGTGCTCTGTGGAGTCAAAAGGATCCCTTCAACAAATGAATTAGTATGGCAAGTTTGATGCCTTCTTCCCCACCTTGCACCTCTGTCACATCCAGTCACTGGTAAGCCCTGCTATGACCCAGTTCCCTCCAATGAGCAGATGCTCCAGGGGTTTGAGCCTGCCTGAGTCACAGAGAGATCTTATGTCTCCTTGGCCAGGTCTCTGCACTCTGCCACCATCAAGAAGGGGAAGCTGAGACCTGACAACCTGAGGTGCTTAATGGAAGATGGGGTGTTTCATTCAGTTCCAGCCTTGCCCCTGATTGATGTTGCTGACACTTATATTTGCGCAGAATTTGTGATTCTATCCTGACTATATTCTCCTTCAGACAAGGCACTATTTGAGTTCACAGAAACTGCGACTCAGCTCCAGTCCGTGCTGCTGCCCAGAGCTCGTGCTTCTGTTTCCCCTGCAGTCTGTGTTGGGGTGAGTGTGGCTCACACTTGTCTCAGGTTTCCAACTCGGCCTTCCTGCCTTTGTCTCAGCTGTGATCCCATGATGAGGGCTGGGTGTTTCTTAGGCTAACTAAAGCAGTCCTCTGTCTCAGCCCCATCCTGGGTGTATACCATCTCTGCATACGTGTCTTCAATTCTTCATTCCACTGCTCTCTGCCCAGGCCAGTACCAACTCAGGCATACACTTTGCTTACAGGGTATGTGTTACCATCCTGGTTCTATTCCGCCAGTGTCTGCCACCAGAGAAGATACCCAGCTTTCTCTGGTTGCCCAGAGAGACAGGAAGTGTCCTTCCAAAATATCCCCAGGGGTGTGAGCCCTATTGTTCCTGCTGATGCCTCTGCTGCTATTTACAAGGGAGCACCACCTCCCTTTCCCGAATGGTTCCTTCAATCTATCGTTTTCTCCTTACCCCTGTGCCACAGAATCAGCAGACCTGCAACAGCCCATGCCCTGTCCACACCTCTTGAGAAAATGCCCAAGAATCTAGATTCCTTGGGAGACAGGCTTCCAGACCTTGGGGTAACAGTGGAGGGGAGTGCTGGGAGTTCAGAATTCAGGTAGGGGATATATACAGTCTAATATAGTTTTATGCCTGGCAGGAGAGTACCATAGAACCCTAGTAGAGGAAGGAGAAAATGCCCAAGAATTTGGACTCCTTGGGAAACAGGCTTCCAAACCTTGGGGTGAGAGTGGAGGGGAGTGCTGGGAGTTCAGAATTGCAGGTAGAGAATATATAGAGTTTTATACAGTTTTATGCTTGGCAGGAGAGTGTTATGGCACCCTAGTAGGGGAAGGACATCTGGTTTTTAGAGGGTGTCTCCTGTGGGATAAAATGGGAGGACGTTTGAACTCTGCTCACTTGTTTGTAGAAAGTATGCTGCAAGCTGTTCTCATGGTGGGGGGGGGAACTCCCATCCACTTGGCGATGGATTTTGTACCTTTTGTTTGTATCCTTGGGGTCACAGCTCACCTCAGCAGGGTTGATGTGCGTTGTTCAACCTTCTCTCTTGACTCAGCTCCAAACCATCATCTTACTCGCTAAACTTCTGTCCTTTCACTTTCCTTCTGGATGGGAGCCTCTGTGGAAAGCTGGCTCCAGTTGGCTATCTTGCCTCAGCCCAGTAGTTTTTTTTAAATATGAAAACTAGGTTTTTATAATAAGGTGATTCTTAGAGAAACTTTACCTTTTATATTGACATGCTCATGCCAGGTAAAGGTTCAGCCATGTGAAATTGCCTATAATTGACCACTTCTTTCCCTAATAATGTCAACTGCAGATGATTCAATCTAGCAAATACCCAGTTCATAATATCAAAGGAAATCACACATTGTGAATTAATTGCTGAATATAAATGACATAATTCACATTTAGTATTTGATTAGAGTTTAATATTATTTCATTCATGCCTAGTGTTGAGGATATTTCAAAGTTGTGTCAAACATAACAGTGCAACTAACAAACATTCACCTTTTGCAGACATGATCTACTGCACTTTCAAAGTTTTTTGTTATAAAACATATTAACTGTTGGTTGCTTTATGACACATTCTTGAAAGTAGAGACAGCATTTATTACACTTAATATACTGTCACAGAGGCTACACTGGTATTATGTTGGTTTTGTAGCTTTACCAGTATATTTTATTATGCTAGAGAAGTTGCAAAATGATTAAAATAGAATTTTTCATTCTCAGAATGAGAATATTTCCATTAAAAGACAACACATGTGAAATATTTTACTATTACTCAGTTTTTTTAAATTATTGAAATTGTAATTCCATTAAAGAAACCTTAAATCTATCACACTGAAATAGCTCACAAAGGCAACACTCAAAATGTTTCACTAATTTAATCCCACTTGGTTTCTAAACTGTACCAAATTAAAATGAAATTTAAAGTTTTAGTTCTACATACTTTGCAAAAAAGTGAACTTCTAGTTGAAAGAAAAGAAGCTAAAGAATGCTTTATAAAGCATTAGAATTTCCAGATGTAAAATCTTATAAAGCTCTTTGGACATCAAATGTTGTAGCCTACACCAAACATTTTGATGAGTTAAGTATAAATGAATCAGTAACATAAGGATTAAATTTCCCTTCAAATATGCAAGAGTTTAAAAAATTAAGGAAAAGAGTGTCTTGGCAATATTCAATTGGGTCTTGTCAATTCCAAAGGGTTTCAAAACTATGTTTTGAAGTTCTTTTGATCTTTCCTTAGAACTGAAAACAATGCAACCTAAAAATTTCTACCTTCTTATTAATTTGAAATTAAATTTTGAAAGCAAAATTTCATTATTTTTCTTAAATTTTCTGATCATTCTTTATTACTATTACAAATTGAATATTGTTTCCCAGTTCTATCAATCAGTGACAAACAACTCAAAATAGTTAGGATCAAGATCACAAATTCACTTTTGTAAATGATTTTTATATCATAAAGGACCTCATTGTGCCATTTTCCTATAACCAATGTTTCCTAGAGTTATACAAATTCAATGCAGAATTTTAGTAAATAGTAAAAGTACAAAAAAAGAGTACAAAGCAAATAGTATGAGTACAGAGTTTCCCACATTTTCTCAGTTGATAACATTCTTGTATCTAGGTAATATTTTCACAGTGCCTCTAGGCCAAAAATCTCTAGTCACTTCATTTATCAAGTAGTTAAGTATATACAAGGCAATAATTATAAATATCTCACCAACTTAGTTGTCATTTGAAAAATAAGTCATACATAAATTTTTTAAAAAGTATATTTTTATTTCATTCTAAATAACCACAATTACTTACTAATGGGTTACATGTACTAGTTGAATACCATACAATGGCTTTGTTTTTTTGTTTGTTTTGCTCAACTATCTTCTTTTAATTTCAAATTAATAAGAAGGTAGAAATTTTTAGGTTGCATTGTTTTCAGTTCTAAGGAAAGATCAAGTTGTAGTTGAGTCCTTCGTCCAGGGGGCATGCCAAACACCCTCACAAATCTGATTGGACAGTGCCATCCTCATTTTCTATTGCACACCCATTTTCTAACAGTATTTAATTAAAAAAGATTTCAGATTAATATGAGGGTATAAACATTAAGTTGCATTATTTGTGCTTTCTAGGTAAGGTCCAAATTGTAGTTGAGCCCTTCACCCAGGAGGTGTGGCATATTTTGTGCCAGTTAGGTGAGAGCTCACCAATCCCCTTCCTTCCTCATGCTATAGCCTCTCTTCCTCCCCACTTCTTGAATTCAATTGTGTTTTTCTCTTGTGTAGGCAGATGGCTGTTTATTTACTGGTCTTATAGGAGTATCAAGTACATTGGATACTTGCTTTTCCATTCTTGTGATACTTTATTGAGGATAATAACGGAAAATTCAGACTCATAAAAATCTGAGATCATTGAGAAGAATGTATTATAGTTTAATGTTGTAACTCCTAATTATCTTGAGCTACAGGTTCAGGTGCTGTCCAAGAGATATCGAGTACTTCTGTTTCTTTTAAAATGTAAAATATCTGATGACACCAGAGTGAGTTCACTATGGTACCCCATGGTGCCTCAATGCAGTTTGGGAACTGTGAGTTTTATCAAACCCATTATCTTACAACCGTATTGGGATTTTAAATATTGATTTGTTTTAAATATTGATAGCAATGAACACTAATGTTAAATGAAAACAATTATTTTTGTTGACCCTTACTAATAGTATTTGTACAATGTGTGATGTATAGTATAGTCTTTTATTTTAAAGTGACATTAATACATTCAGAAAACCACACAGTAAGTGAGATTTTTACCCACAATAACAAACATTAAGACAGTTTGCCTTGAGGAAATGTTAACTAATATTTCAATAGTGCTTTTTTTGGTTTTTAAACCTATAAATAATTAATAGTTAAAATATCTGTTTAGAGAGAAACTTTAAATCTTGATTTTTTTTAAAGGAAGAGCTGATTTAGAATGATTTAACTAAATCTGAAAAAGTTTTACATTATTATATAAAAAAATTAAGACAAATTAAAATATTTTGAAGCTTTATAGACAAATTATGTCTAAAATAACTAAAATGATTTTGTCATAGCACAGGAGACTGATTAAAAGACTTTAAGTACCAAGAGTTCATCTGTTTTTTTCAAGGTTTTTTTCAGGCAAGGAATATACATTTTATTCAGTGAATCCAAGTCTTGCCTGAAAGTTTTAGTTAATAGGCGTCATGTCTATGGGTCCACAGAAAGCAGATATTTGCAGCACTGAAGAGATTCCACATAAATTGTCTTGCAGAATATAAAACATATATGCCCAATTGATGTAACTGTTTGTTAAAAACCTGCAATGCTCTGGCACAGTTCCAGATGATCAGGATACAGCAGCCAACAAAGCAAAAAGGAATCACTGTCCTCACAGAGCTTTTATTATTAAAAAGAAAAAAAGACAATAAACATGATAAATAAGATATTTAGAATGTTAATAACAGACAGTAAAGAGAAGAAATAAGTTGAAGGTGACAGGTAGTATTGTGCAAGGGGTTGCAAATTTAGAAAGGGTGGACAGGAAAGGCCTGGCTGAGAATAGGAGTAACAAACAAAGGAACCAAGATAGCAAATGATGTGGAAAGCTCAGGGAGGAACGTCCCAGGGAGAGGAAGAATCAGTTCCAGGGTCCTTATTGAGAATGTGCCTATTGATGGAAATGCCAGTATACCTGAGACAAAGTGGATCAGGAGAACAATGAAAGAATAGGCAGAGAGGTAGTGGAGGACTGGGTAAGGTTAGGGCCCCAGTAACTTGAACTTCTGCTCTGAGTGAGAAGAGAGGTCTTTACAGGGCTTTGGGAGAAGTCCTAATGGGAAATGACAGATTTCAACAGTATTGCCTTGGATAAGAAGAGATTGAGGGGTGGAATGATGAAGGAATGGGACTGCTACAGAGGCTATTGAAATAATCAAGACAAGAGATGAGGGTAGCTTGGAGTAGGACTGTAGCGATGTAATTTATCAGAAGTAATAAGATTCTAGATGTACTTTGAAAGTTTAGGTATCAGTCAGTATGGCAGCTTCTAGCTAAGTGCAGTCATTTAAATGAAACTCCTCAGTTGTGCTAGGACACAGCATCCACATAAGCTCAGGCTGCCATATTGGACAGCACAGATATGGATTCTTTGAATCATTATAGGTAGTTCTATCAGACAGCATCATCTAGTTGCCATGATTTGCAGACAAATTTGATGTGGGGATATGGAAGAAAGAACATAGTCAAGTCTAATTTTTAGCCTGAGTAACCAGAAAAATTGAATTTATTGATTTTGAAAAACTGTGAGAAAAGCAGATGTAAAGGACTCACCAGGGGCTCAGTTTTAGAATATTAGATTTGATACACTTTTTAGGCATCTAGATGGAGATCTCAAATAGGCAATTAAGTATGGGAGTCTGAATTTAAGGAAAAAGTTCAGGATCCTAATACCATCACCTTGGGGAAAGGATTTCCGTGTATGAATTTTGCTATGGGGGAGGATCGTAAATATTTAACAATGACATGTATTTGCAAAGTAAAGCCAAAGGAAAACAGGAATAGATAAAAGATGCAAGAAATGGTGGGAAGGGGAGAGAAGAGAGAGATTCTGATTCTTCAAAATTCCTTTTCATTCCAGGAGCTAATGCAAGGATTATTACCATACAACTCCATGAGGCAATATAGTCCTTTTTTATTCTTAAGGTAATTGCAACCTAGAAAGTCTTGAGTAACACAATACATGAACATTTTGTTTCAAATGCAAAAACCTCATAGCTTTTCTAAGGGAATGCAGGAGATCTGGTAATGCTAAGGAAATTTCAGCATTATAATTTATGTACGGATTATGTAATATTTTACTTTGTCCATGAGATTAGAACTCTTAGAAATAATTTTAAAACCTGTTCTTTGGTTTGTTGATCATGTTCTTAGCTGTGCAGAAACTTTCCAACTTGATCAGGTCCCATTTATTTATTTTTGTTGTTGTTGCAATTGCCTTTGGGTTCTTATTCATAAATTCTTTCCCAAGGCTGATAGCATTAAGAGTCTTTCCCACACTTTCTTCTAGAGCTTTTTACAAGTTTGTGTCTTAGGCTTTAAGTCTTTTATCCATTGAGAGTTAATTTTTGTAAGTGACGAAAGGTGTGGGTCCAGTTTTAGTCTTCTACATGTAGCTAACCAGTTCTCCCAGCATCATTTATTAAATAGGCATGCTTTTCCCCAGTGTATGCTTTTGTTTGGTTCATCAAAGATCAGATATGATATGAGGCTGTTTCTATCTTTAGGTTTTCTATTTAGTTACATAGATCTGTATCTCTATTTTTTTTTTTTTTTTTGCAGCTTTTGGCTGGGGCTGGGTTTTGAACCCACCACCTCTTGCATATGGTTCCGGTGCCCTACTCCTTTGAGCCACAGGTGCCGCCCTGTGTCTCTATTTTTATGCCAGTACTACACTGCTATGGTTACTGGAGACTGGGAAGGGAAGGAGGATGGATTAGGAAGAAGTTGGTTAATGGGTACAAAATTACACTAATTAGAAATAGAAGGCCTACTGTTCTGTAGCACTGTAAAGTGACTGTAGTCAGAAATAGTTTATCGTATATTTTCAAATCCCTAGAAGAGATAATTTTGAATGTTTCCAATATAAGGCTATGATAAAGTTTGTGGTGATGGATGTGGTAATTACTTTGATTTGATCATTACACATTGAATACATGTATCAAAATATCACTCTAATCTATCACTTTACCTATCTATTAAAACTTTAAAAAGTAAACTGCAGTACAAAAAACAGATAAGACCTTTCTCTTAGCTTATATTAAGCATAAATTTTAAAATATTTTAAAAACATTCTTACCTCTTTTGTCTGCATTATTTTTATTATACATTACAATTAAAATAAAATTTTTTGACGTACACTTACTGAAGTGTAACTTATGTTTATAAAAGTACAGAAATGGGAAGTTTGAAAATGGCAATGTAAAAATATCTATAAATTTGCCGTTTCCTAAAGGGCACGTAACTGTGTACTCCGCAAGCAGAAGGCCCCCTTCATTCTATAGTCTGATCGTTTGCCCCTCCCCCTTCAAGATAGGCATTATTGTGACATCGAACTTCAGAAAAGTTCTCTTGCCTGTTTTTACTTTAAGTAAATAGAATTATATGACATATGGCTTTTTCCTACTCTGGTTTCTCATATCCAAGTTGGATATGTTGTTGTTTGTGGATTCTCATGCTCTCAATTCCTTTCCTATCTTTTTCCTCCTATTCCCATCCCAACAGTGGGAAAAGAGTAGAAGAAAAAAAATGGGAGCAAAACATGGATCACTGGTAATTAGCAGCTGTTAGAGGCTCCCTCCTCAGGTCTCGAAACCAGAGGATAATCCCCTCCATGTCTGCATCTCCGTCTGGGCTCCTGGCTCCACCATCTGAGTGATTTCTTTCTCATGAAAAGTTAACCCTGGTTTTCAGTGGAGTAATTCTCTCACACCACTTGTTGGAAGTAGACCTGTGGGGTCATAATGGTGTCCAGCAGCCTTGTTTCACTCTGCCCTGTCACTTTCTTTGAGGGCCTTCTGTGATATCCACCGGGATTCACTCTGTTAGACAAAAAAGCACACTCAGGAATCTCTTAGCCATGAGCCCCACAGCTTCTCTTCAGAATGTCCTCTGTGTGACTGAGCCACTACTCGGAGGCAGTGCCACTGGTCTTCTGACAGCCTGCCCAAAGATGTCACAGTCACACTCACACCCTCAGAGTCATCTCTAAACCATGCTTTTTTAGCAAGGCTGTGACATCAATCTCTATCAGAAGATGCTTTGTAATTTTAGCATCATTTGCAAGTTGAATAGACTGAGAATTTCTAGAACCACTAATCTGTGGCTCCTTTCGTTAGATAGTCCTTCTCTCACTGTCTTGGTCCCCTTGCAGACATTGTAACAGGCAGAAAGAAGAAACCAGACAGCACCTTACATACACCGTGTGGAAATCTTCTAAGTGACTTCACGCAGCTCTTTAGATGTGTTTTCTACATTGCACTTTCCTGCAGGAGTTATTGTTGATAAACTGGCCGTTGCTGTATTTCAAAGATTCCCTTCCTCTAGTTTCAATAACATCTTGTTCATTTCTTTTTTGAGCTCTACCTGAAAACATTCTTAGAGTCCAGATTCTTACTAACAGTCTGTTCAAGGCAAGGTAGGCTTTCTCTAGCAAGCTCCTCAAAATGATGTTCAGCTCCTGTCCCCTGCCTGGACACAAAGACATGAAAATCCATATTTATATGACAACACTCTATTCTCAGGTACCAAACCATGGCCCAGTTACTTATTACCATATAAAAGTGTACCCTAACACTTAGCCATTTAGTAAAAGAAACATTTATTTTCTTATATTTTCTGGTGATCAGAATCTGAGGCCTAATTTATCTGGATTTCTTTAGCACAGAGTTTGCCAAAAAATTTCACTCAAGGATCAGTTGCGGGAAGGACTATTCCCAAGCTCACTCATATGGCTAGAAAGAAGGACGAAGGCTCAGATAAACTCTTTTAAAGCTTGCTACTGACAGGACTTCTTTCAAACACTGACCGTGTATTCTAAAAGGAGGATCCTAATCCGTGAACTACCTAAGCAGAATATGCCTGGTCTGTTTGTGTGTTAAATGAAACTTGAATCAATGGTAAACTCGAATAATGATTTAACTTGAATCAAGCCAATAGGTAAGGCTCCTAGGAAAATGTCACATAGCTATGTAACTATCAGAGTATAAAATGAAGATTTTTAAAAATTGTAACAATGTTTCTATGGTTTGAATGCTTCCATTCCCTTAAAATTTATAGGTTGAAATTCAACACCCCCTCCCCACTGTTGAGGGTATTAGGAGATGGGGGTCTTTGGGGAGGTGATTAAGTCAGGCAGGCACAACCCTCATGAATGAGTTTAATTCCCTGATAAAACAGACCCAAGTGCAGGGAGTTCATTTATACTTTCTATCATGTGAGGACACAGGGAAAAGGCAACGTCTGTGAAAGAGAAATCTGGCCTTCACTGCACACTGAATCTGCTGGTGCCTTGATCTTGGACTTCCCCATCTCCAGACCTATGAGAATTAAGGTGTTTCTTGTTTTGAGGCTACTGGTTTTACAGTGCTTGCTACAGCAGAGCCCAAATGGACTAAGGTCATCCTCTTTGATAAGTATGTGTTGCTTAGAGATCTCACATGTTAATCTGTGCCAGATTGTGGAAAGATGTGACAAAAATAAGAACCTGAGAACCAGTATTGGTGGTCTTAGAACCTTTCCTGAATCTCCTTGTTGTTAAAGCTTGATATTTAGTAAAACCTCTGATAATTTTTACTGATTTGAATATCTGCTCATTAGTTTGTTTTTTTCAACAAGTGAACAGTTTGTTAAGAATTAAACAAAGGTATGATGTGATACAGTACAAGCAAGACACTCAAGATAGGTATAATAGTACTACTCACACAAAAGCTTAAATTTCACCTCAAAAAAAATCACAAGACAAAAGAGAAAGCAATTTCACTGCTATAAGATATGGTATTTCATGCAAAGTATTAACTCTGCCCCCCCAAAGCCCAACCTCCCAGCAAACAAAAAACTATCTGAGAATACAGCTATACTAACATATTAACCACAGTATAATCATTCATAGGAAAACAGTAATTAAGCAATGAATTGAATTAAATAACAAAGTTCAAACTGTCATAAACTCATGGACCACAATGATTTTACAAAACAAGCCATTCCAGAAATCTTATAAACAATAAAAGAAATATTTCAATATCATAACAGCAACCTCAAACTCCTGGGCTAAGGTGATTCTCTTGCCTCAGCCTCCCGAGTAGCTGGGGCTACAGGCGCCCACCACAACGCCCGGCTATTTTTCTGTAAAAAAAAAAAAAAAAAATATTACAGCATGCAAATCACTCTCACCTACGTTATGTTTCTTAACTTTCATGAATAGTACTAGTGAACTGTGAAGCAAATCAATAAGGGAAACAAAAATATTTAGCTAAAAATTAATTTCCATTTAGTGGAAAAACTAAACTGAAACATCTCTTAATTTGAAAAACTATTGTTCATTCCATTTTTCTGTTTTTATATTTCATTTTAATTTAAATAATGTAAGAGCAAGAAAGAAAAAAGCTGTTGTTATTTAAAACTTAGGCTAAAGTTTTATAAGAAATTAAAATTTATGAGATCATTCATTTTATTATTTATATCTAGAAAAACAATTTTTGAGAAAATTTTAGAAAACAATTTTTTTTCTTTGAGACAAAGTCTCATTACAGCTCACAGCAACCTCAAACTCCTGGGCTCAACAGATTCTCTTGCCTCAGCCTCCCAAGTATCTGGGACTACAGGTGCCTGCCACAACTCCTGGCTATTTTTGTTGTTGTTGTAGTGGTCATTTTTGTTTGGCAGGCCCAGGCCGTGTCTGAACCCACCAGCCCCAGTGTATGTCACCGGCACCCTAGCCACTGAGCTATAGGCACCAAGACTAGAAAACAATTTTGGAAGAAACCAAGTCTTTCCCAATTCCTTCAAGGGTCATAAATTGATGAAAATATTTTGGGAGTAGTATGGAGTTTTATTTTTACTACTTCTTTCTTTGGTTATATTGCTGACTGTCAGAAACTGATACTGATTATGAGCTCTTGTGGAAAACAATTTAAATTACATTTAATAAGCTAAATGACAGAGCTGTTTCTCATGAACTGAGAATCTGTCTCCATAACACTGCTACATTTTTATTAGCATCATCAAGATTACATCAACAGAGCCTTAAATAATGATTTGCATTATTATGCACTGTTACGTTCTAATGTATCATCTGCACAAAATAAACGGTGTTATTTATTGTTGTGAGGATTGCTGGCTCAAAGCAAACAAAAAAAAAAGTAATTTTAATTAATTTAGCCATCAACAATGTGGCAGATTCCTGTCTAGTTCAAGGCATTCCTAATTTTTATGAGAGACACTGTAGGCAGAAGGGGGTCTAAACGCTGCATAGAACTGACACTCAGGGCCATCTTCAGTCCCCCACAATCGGGCAGTGGTCCCCTGCGCTCCCACCCTTAAAAATTGTATTCTGTGTGTCTTGTCTCTTTATCTCTCGGCTGTTGCCGCCAGATTCACAGGTCTTAACAGACCCTGCCCTCGGGGTGGGACCTCGACCAGACAGGACAGAGAAAAAAGCTCAGTCCCTACCTATCCTCAAAGAACTTTAACTCCAGTTTGGAAGGTGTCTTATAAACAGATGGCTGTAAGGAAAGAAAAGGCACAGCATAAGAAGGGTATTTAAGGTCCAAATAGTTGAGAACTCAGAGGAAGGAGAAACACTAGTCAGCCACAAAATTTGATTCTACCTGAGGGTGTGCTGCAGAATACTCTAGAATTTGATCTTTGCCAAATTGGTGACAGCAAAATTTATCTACCTATAACCAAAGCACAATGTATCAGGCCCTCTTGTACTAAGTTATTTAAGGCTCAAGCTTCAGCTACTGTTCAAACTCAGGAAAGAACAATAATATCAATAAAGCTACCTTATATATGCCTCAGTCAATGGATCCAGGAGGAAAGCAATATATCATATAATACTATTTTACCTTTTCTCCTTGTAATTAGTACACTCAGGAAGCTGTAGCTAGTTTTTGGAATAATTTATTTATTTTATAAGAAAAATAGAAGAAAGTAAAGTGGAGAAAAAATGTCTAATAAAAATTGTCTAAGTGGAGAAAATTGTCTAGAAAGAAATTGTCTAATTGTCTGATTAATTAATTAAGCCTGTTTGATACTCAATTTAAAAAACATCTATCTGTTGATACTGGGTATGTTACTTAATCTCATTCGATGGTGAGTGGAGGAGTTTCAAAGAATTATACTTGGTCTTCTACCCTATAGGAGGCAAACCTCAATGGCTAAGAAACTGACAGAAGCATATGCAAACTTCTAAGTCTACCCTCTCCAATTTACAATTAGGATTAGCAACAAAAAAATAGATCACCAGATGAATCAATCAAATAAGTAGCTCCATTGTGAGCCAAACCTGGACCAAGGCTTTATTTCTTACTTGGTTCTTGCTTATCTCCATTTTAATAAGGGAGCTATATTAATGTTTCACATGCTCAATATAAATGTTAGCTTGGATCTTGTGTTCAAGATTCCTCAAAACTTGGGAGAACTTCTTTTCTCAGTGTATGATTACCTAAGCAAGCCTTGTAGATTCCCTAAGTACAGGAGCAGAGAATTATCACCTTGTTTACATCTTCTGATGTTATAGGATCTATTTTGCAGTTGACCTAACCTCTTCCTCTGAGAGTGGCATCCAGATTGGGAAACTGGTTCAGTTCTAAAAACTGATACCAGAATTATAAATATTAGAGTGGTTGACCATATATTTTCTCCTTAAGAATGCTGTGTCTTTTTAAAGTTCCCCATAGTTTTCTGTGAATTAGGCTCCCTGGCTATCTCTCTGACCTTGATTCACATCATAATTGCTACTATCTTGCTTCCAATAGTAATTTACTACAAGCTAGCCTCTATAATTTTGGAATTTTTTTACAAACAAAATTTTTTAAGTGACTCTGATTTATTATACTTACAATAGAAAATATTATTTACTATCTCAGATGGTGAATGGGGAAGTTTCAAAGAATTATATTAGAAACCATTGAGTGGCAGATATTGGAAAGGAAGCATATGTTATCTCACCATCCACATTTTCAAAAAGTAAGAGAAAACTCTAGCTGTTAAAAAGGAAAGGTTGGCCATTACTTCAAAGGAGAGTCAACATTTTGAGTGTAAACCTAACTAGAGCCCTAATCGTGGAACATTAAAATACTCCAGATTGAAAGATCAGCCCTTCCTCAAGCTCTGCTGTTCTTACTATTAAATTGTATGTCTGCCCCTCAGCTTTATTTGACCTATGGCTGCATGAGATGAATCTTTCTATATCCTGCCTAACAGACTTCCTAGTTTTCTCATCTAGCCTTTAGCTGATAATCACTCTCAGATTTTCATTACCTTTGCCCAAAACATCAATTTCCCCCACAACAGCCATACAATTTCATTATCCTTATAATTATTACATAGAGAGCAATTGTCTAATATAATTCATGTAACAAAATTTAAACAATTGCACTACTATCTGTGCATTTATCTGTGTTCCAATTAGTACCAGTGATGGACTTCCCGTTGTTATATGGCCAATGTGTGACCCAGCTAGAAAATTCCAATTCATATTTTACTGTTTCTAACATATCTTGTTTTAACTACTAGATGTAAGATTCCCCAGGAAACAGATCCTAAGAAGAGTAACACATGAGAGATTTATCAGAGAATGTTTTTCTGTGGGATAAGAAGACATAGTCAGGGGATAATTTGGAATGTGATATAACCTCAGAGAAGGGCTCAGAAAAACCGGAGTGGCCCTTAAGTGTTATTTCAAAGTGAGTCAATGAAGTTGAACACTGATGCCAGTGCCATCGACCAATCTTTGAATGTAGGCTGCTATTGGTAAGGGGCTCGGCCATACCCAAGATAGCTCTCTGTAACCAAAGCACTTTCCATAAAAGGCTGTCAGTTAGGTATATGTCAACAACTATAGAAATAAATTCTAAATGATTTAGTCTTGAAAGGATATGTATGCATGGCTGGCACATCACAATGTCCATTATGACATGCCACCAAATTTTTGCACAGTTGACCCTTGAACAACATAGGTTTGAACTGCAGGGATTTACTTACGCATGGAGTTTTTTTAAATAAAAATATTGAAAAATTGTTTGGAGATTTATGACAATTTGAAAAACTCACAAAAAAACTGATAGCCTACAAATATAAAAAAAGTTAAAGATAAATCATGAGTACAGAAAATAAATGTAGATATTGATCTACTTTATCATTTGCTACAATAATATCTATACAAATCTATTATAAAATGTTAAAATTTAACAAAATTCATGCACAAAACACCCACAGACTGTGCCTGGCACCATTTGAAATTGAGAGCAAATAAGCAAGTGTAAAGATTCAATACTAAATCATAATTGTGTAAAATGATGGTACGTACTGTGCTATTGTAGTAATTTTGTAGTCATTTCCTATTGATATTTTGTGAGTTCAAGTGTTAGAAGTATCTGCCTAAAATGTTGTGTGATGCTACTCATCCCTTGGGAGAGCAGTTCATCTCTCTAGTAAACGGTGTTATCATAGTAGAATGTGATCTCTCCCAGTCCTCGTGTATTTTTTATCAGGATTGACTAACACCATGGGACCCACATAAAATGTCCATGCTAGTGATGCTAAAAGTTATTTCAAAGAACAGAGAAAGTCAACACATTAAAAGAAAAAGTTGAATTGCTTGATATGCACCATAGATTGAGGTCTTTAGTTGCAGTGGCCCACCATTTTTGACTGATGATTCATCATGACATAAATTCATAACATCAGTAAATGTAGTACTATAAATATATTATCTCTACCTTATGGTTTCTTTAATAATATTTTGTTTTCTCTAGTGTTCTGTACTGTAAGGATATAGTACACAAATATGTATTAACTGATTGTTACATGTTAGTAGCAAGTCTTCTGATAAAGAATGACCTATTAGTAGTTACATTTGGGGGGAGTCAAATGTTATACACTACCTGACTCTGTATTTTTTAAAAAACAACTTCACTATTAATGGTGCAACACTCTCAAGTATACCATTACTTTGATTATTTCTGGCTTCTGTGGTTACTGAAACATAATGTTTCCTTTAGGTAGAATGGTTATCTGTTCTTTGTTGTTAAAGACCAACTCATCTCACTCAATTGATGTAAAAAATAAAGGAGATGAGTTAAAGATCAGCAACATAAAGTTCGTACTTTGAATCTCAAATTTACAGGACCTCCGATAGATGAGATTATTTATGCAAAAACCGATGAATGTCTCTGCTTTTTATTTATCATTTACATTTTAAATGACAATTTCAATTTTATAGTATATAAAATTACTTCATGTTTGCCTGCATTTATCTTAGCCATGTGAATAAATCTAGTCAATAGATAATGCACCTAATTGATGTGTGCTACTTCTAGACATAACCCATAGAAAAAGCCACACACATTACTTTTCCCTGTTCTTTCTCCTTGAAAGCCCCACATTGAATATAGTATAGTTACAAGATTAGAAGAGTTTGAGTTTTTAAATCATTACTTGATGAAAAGTTATCTTTAGGTCAAGAAGGGCTAATGTGGACATTTCGTGAATAAGAAATGTTTCCATTTTCTTAAGGGTCTAACACATTATTTTATCATTAATCTGCTATTGCTACCTTGATCAATATAGGTAATACTTAAGATTTTATGTATGTTGAGTATTTTTAACTATGCTTTCTTAAATATATGTGTTTCTGTTACGGTGTATAACTCTACCTTATATTTCATTTATTGTTCTTTAACATAACCAAAACATATTTATTTTATATTTAAAAATTATTTTGCTTTCTTCATCATTTTATTTATATTCATAATTATATTTTATCATAATTTTGTTACTTAAGTATTAATTACATGGAATCCATCAATATTTTTTAAAAGTAATTTTCAGTTTGGGAATGAATCACAATTGATGAATGCTTTCTTGAATGTTAGCATACATAGGAGACAGTGATTAGTTCTATTTGTAGTACGGGAAGGGTAAAAATTTATGAAATTCCTGGAAGGTGGAAAAATATTATACCAGGTAGGTAAAGAAGAAATTGTGGTGGGGGAGGTGGCAGTGAGAGTGACATGAGATAAGGACTTGCCAGTCCTTAGACTTTCGAAAAGCATGGACTTGAGTTATTATACAGCATGTTCAGAGAACTGAGAATAGTACACAGTGACTAAGGTTGACAGAGTGTAGTAGAGAGTTGAGAAAGAATGAAGTCATTGGATGCTAAGTGTGAGTTTAAAAAGTTTGTTTCCATATTTTTCTCTCTTTTTTTCTTTAATTATTTCCTTGTTAAAACATCTATTATTAAAAGACAAAACATAAAAAGGGATGGCAAGAGTGTGAAGTGAAGGGAACTTTTATATGCTGTTGATGGAAATATGAATTAGTGTAGTCTTAGAATGCTATATGAAAATTCCTCAAAAAACTAAAAATAGAACTACCATATGATCCCTCTTCTGGTTATGTATCCACAGGATTGGAATAAGTATATCAAAGAGATATCTGTGTTCCATGTTCTTTTCAGTATTATTTATAATAGCCAAAATATAGAATCAACTTAAATGTTCGTCAATGGGTGAGTGGATAAAGAAAATGTGGCATATGTACACAATGGATAACTTAGTATATTTTGAGCTGCTATACCACAATAGTACAGACTGGATAATTACTAATAAACTAATTCAATGACTCACAGTGCTGAAGGCTGGAAAGTCCAAGATCTATGGGCTGGGACCTGGCAAGGGCCTTCTTGTGTTTTTCTACGGCTCAAGGCAAAAAGAAAAGAGAAGGCAAGAGAGAGCAAGAGTGGATCCCAATTTCCTTTTATCAGGAAACCACTTCTGTGATTGAGGCATCAATTATTTCATGAGGACAGTGCTCACAGGACCCAAACACCTTATTTGGTCCTCGTCTCCATATAGCCACACTGAGGATTGCTTCCGACACAAGAACTTTGCGTGACACATTGAACCATAGCAATGAAATATACTCAGTGTTCCTTTCTCTCCACATCTATGTCAACATTTGTTTTGGGGCTATTTAATAAGAGCCATTCTCATTGGAGTTAAATGATGCTTATCATGGGTTTGAGTTGCATTTCCCTAATAATTAGAGATGGTGAGCCTTTTTTCATGTTTTTGTTGGCCATTAGAATACATTCATTTGAAAATTTTCTATTCATATCTTTGCCCATCTTTTAATGGGGCTGTTTGATTTTTTTCTTGCTGATTTGTTTGAGTTCTTTGTAGATTCTGGCTATCAGCCCTTTATTGGATAAACAGCAGGTAAATATTTCCTCCCATTCTGTGGGTTGTCTATTTTTAATCTATTGATTTAATCTATTGATTGTGTCTGTGGCTGCGCAGAAACATGTTAATTTTATCAGGCCCTATTCACGTTTTTTTTTTTTTTTTTTTTTCTGTGATTGCTTTGGGGGTCTTATTCATAAATTCTATGTCTTGGCCAATATCTACAAGAGTTTTTCCTTTATTTTCTTCTGGAATTTCTATAGTCTGCAGTATAGCCACAATGGATGGCAGTGTGAATGCAGAGAGAAAGGAACACTTATAGAGTATTGCTGGGCCTGCAAACTAGTACAACCTCTATATAAAGTATTATGGAGATACCTCAGAGAACCAAAAGTGAACCTATCATTTTATCCAGCAATCCTAATACTAGATATTTACCCAAAGGGGCAAAAAAGGGCATTTTATTTTAAAGACATTTGCACTAAAATATTTTTAACAAAACAATAATTCACGTTGCAAAGATGTGGAAACAAGCCAAATGCCCAACAATACATGAGTGGATTAAAATGTATACCATGACATACTACTCATCCATTAAAAAAAAAAAAATGGTGATCTCATATGTTTTGTAACAACTTGGATGGACGTATAGACCATTTTTCTAAGTGAAGCATGGCAAGAATGTGAAAACACTGCATGTACTCAAGACTAAATGAGAACTAGATCAACCCTCATGTGCACATACGTAAGCAAAACTCAATGGGAATTAAGGAGCTGGAGGGGTAAGGAGGTGTTGGGTTAATTCTCACCTAATTTTTACCTTGGATGCATTCTCAGTGAAGGGCACATGCATAATTACAACTTTGACTTAAAATATAGAAAAAAAATTATTTAATCAAAACATGTGTACCCCAGTAATATTCTGAAGTTAAAAAACAAAAAAACAACAGACTTTAAAAAGAAGGAAATGTTGTCTTTTATGGTAACATGAACCTCATGATAGGTGGAATACGCTGGTCACTGAAAGATAAATAATGTGTGATCTCACTTATATCTGGAATCTAAAAACATTGACTCTTAGAAAAAAGAGCAGAAGAAAGCCTGGAAGGTTTAGAGGTGATTGGCATGAAGAGGGGATAGTTAGGGTACAAGTTCCAGTTAGACAGGAGAAATAAATTTTTGAGATTCATTGTACAACATGATGACTATAGTTAATAACGTATATTTAAAGATTGCTAAGAAAGTAAAATTGAACTGTTTTTACCACAAAAGGAAATGTTTATTAGCTTAATTTAATCATTGTAAAATGAATATATAAGGAAACCACATTGTATTCCCTAAATACTCTGCACAATTATTATTTATGTAGAATCACTGACCTAGAAAAAAAGAGAGAGCGAGGAGGTTGATATAATAAGACCTGTATATACTGAGTGTGGTAGAAAAATTGGTGGGAAAGAGCACACAAGCAGTATTTAATATTATTTAACAGACTCCATTATTCCAGATGAGGAATCATGACCATCTGAATGAGGTAAGAAACAAAACAACATATTTAAATATTTAGCTTTTAAATGTTTTTACATCATTATAATGACCCTTACCCTTGTTTTTTTTTTTTTTTTTTTTTTTGGTGGGGGGAGGGGTGCTTTTTCACAGTAGTCACTTAAAGAATATTTTTCTATCGTTTGCAGAAAAACCTTGGAGACACTGTTCCTGGCTACTAAAGTGCCACATGCCACATTTGTTGGGAGTGACCATATAATCTATTGTTTTCCCTATTTTGAGGATTATTGGAAGAGCTAATTATAGTTAAACTGAGACAATAAAGATAAACACTAACTTTTCTGAAAGACTACATACAAATTAAAAAATAAAAAAATGGGATATAATAACAATATATTTTCTCCAATTTCAATATCAGGTGTATCCAGATCAAGTAGAATGATATTGAAATATTTCTTCTTTTTTTATTGTTTATAAGATTTCTGGAATTGCTTGTTTTGTAAAATCATTGTGGTCTATGAGATTATGATAGTTTGAACTTTGTTATTTAATTTAATTCATTGCTTAATTACTGTTTTCCTATGAATGATTATACTGTGGTTAATATGTTAGCATAGCAGTATTCCCAGATAGTTTTTTGTTTGTTGGGAGGTTGGGCTTTGTGGGGGCATAGTTAATACTTTGCATGAAATATCTTATTTTATAACAGTGAAATTGCTTTCTCTTTTGTCTTGTGATTTTTTTGAGGTGAAATTTAAGCTTTTGTGTGAGTAGTACTATTATACCTATCTTGAGTGTCTTGCTTGTACTGTATCACATCATACCTTTGTTTAATTCTTAATAAACTGTTCACTTGTTAAAAAAAATAGGATACGCATAAGAATGTGTCAGTCAAACTGCTAGAATTCCAGTGCCAAAGAATTTCTCCCCTGAACTTTTGTAAACCAGAAACAAGTACAATCCATTGTCATTTCCCCCTTTTTCTTCTTTCTTCTCTTTTCTAATTGTTTGCCATTAGTTGTCTTTCTTTCTTCATTTTCCTCTTTACTAATGTGTCATTGTACTTATGTTTGTATAAATGCTCTATTTGTAAGTCCCTATTTTCATTTCCTAGTTTTCTATTGAAAAATAAATTCTGACGCCCTTCTTTCCTCTTCACAGTCCTGTAACACGGTATGTGTGTCTTGAGATGAGTTGTCTCAGTTATTTTTGAAGAGACCATAAACTCTGCTTATATAAGCAGATTTATTTATGCTAATTTATACATAACATTAATTATATGAGACAGTACAAACATTGAAGTTTGGAAGCTCAAACTTCTAGGTTTTTCTTATTTTGAAAATATTCTGAAGTTGCCACAGCTTTTAATCTTACCATTTACTCTTTGAACTAATCTTGAAGCACCAAAAAACTATAAAAAGTCCCCAAATTAGGATGTATATAATGTGCACAAATGTGGAGTAAAATCTTTCCTAAAATCAATAAAAACATGACCAGGCTGTTTTTTTCTTTTTGTCTGTGAAGAGGGATAATTTTGCTTCTTCCTTTCCTACTGGAATGCCTTAACTTTATGGTGCATTATATATATACATATATATATTTTTTTTATTTTCATTTTTATTAAATCATAGCTATATACATTAATGTAATCATGGTGTACACTGTGTTGGTTTTATATACAATTTGAAATATTTTCATTGAACTGGTTAACATAGCTTTCATGGTGTTTTCTTTGTTATTGTGTTCAGACATTTATATTCTATATTTAGTAAGTTTCACCAGACTATTTAACTAATATGCTGCATTACTGGCCCTCTAGTAGATCTATATTTAGCACAATATGAATGGCCATGCACTTGAAGCTAGATTAAGACATGAAGCAGGTGATTTATTCCAGTCACTGGAAACATTTGAATATTAAAAACCTTATTTAGAAACAGCTTACATCCATTATCAAGTTGATTTTGTATAAGCAGGTAATACAAAGTACAAGGTCACCTCTCTTTGATAATTTGAATAAGAGTAGTAATATTCAGGCTTTGACTTTCTGAGGTGAATTTTGCTAGTGTGGTACAGACTGACATAGGGTGATAATAGTCAAAATATAAAAGAATTATTAGTGGTACCTGTTACTTTGGAATACATTGACACTTTCTTACACACCTATCATTGAAACTTTATGACAAATAATTAAAAAGTATTTATTTTGATGTAAGCAAATTACCACTAGACCAAGTTTAGAACCTATATAATCATATTTGTTTTTCAAAGATTAAATCTAAACTTCTTTTTTTTTTTATAAGAGGAAGGGCTTTATTCACCAGCTGGGAGCTTACGGCATAGAAGAATTCCAAATGGCAGCACTCCCCGTCTGGCTTGATCTTTCCCTTTTTATCGACAGTCAAAAAGTTGCACCCACAGGTACCCTTCTTAAATCTAAACTTTTATGTTAGATGCCACTAGACCAAGTTTAGAACCTGGGTAATCATATTTGTTTTTCAAAGATTAAATCTAAACTTTTATGTAATTTATATTGGAGATAAATGTAAGAAATTTCTAGAATTATAACGTGTCAACATGGTAGCTACATGCAATAAATAACACTCCATCTATTCCTTAAGATAAATGTGGAGATTTATATTTTAGGTGTTCATAGCTACTTCAGTTTACAAATACTGGACTCTTTCCATTTAGAACCACATTTTGAGCCTTATTTTTTTCCTTATAATAGAAAAAGTAAAAACTAAGCAAACAACTTATGAGTCATTTTTACCTTTGAGGCTATTACCTCACTTTTTATTTCATGAACATATTTTATAACAGTGGTCCCCAACTATTTGGCATGCAGGACCAGTTCCATGGAAGATAATTTTTCCATGGATCCAGGGGTGGAGATGGGGGGAAATCTGACAGGGGGCAGAGCTCAGGTGATGATGTGAATAAGGAGGAGTGGCCATCAATACAAACACAGCTTTGCTGGCTGGCCTACAGCTCTCCTAGTGTGAGGTCCAGTTCCCGTCAGGCCACAGACGGGTAGGTGTTCATGAACTGGGGATTGGAGACTACAGTTTTAGAGGATAGATCATTTTAGTCTTCATTGCAACACAAACCCATTGAGCCCTCTGATATTTTCATGTTTATCATTATACAGGTATGTTATTATTTAGATTCAAAATTCAGTAGAGCCTATAAAAATCTAATGATTGTGTAGAAAGACTTGGTATAAATACTAGCAATATGCCCAGGTAGGGTACTGAAATAAACTAACTTTGCTTTCTCCTTTGCTGTTTTACATTTACTTCATAAATTTGTACTTATGCAATAACATTCCAGTGTAATCTTCTGGAATGATTGAAAAACTATCAGTGTAGAGTTAATGTAATAAGCCAATAAAAGAAGGAGTAAGAAAAACAAAGAACTTCACATATATATATGGAGGGCAGAGAATGAGAGAGGATACCTGGGAAGGGTGAGGTCTAGGGGAACAGAGTTCTTCTCAAAGAGACCCCAAGGATACCCCAGCACTTTCCTTTCCATGGATGACTCAGCTCTTAGGAATTTGTAGACTTAACTTCCTAGGGCTTGGAAACTTCCGCTTCTGTGAAATCCTGTAGTTTTGTCAGGGCTGGAACAGCTTTTCCTGTTTGATTCAAACTGACAGACCAAGCTGGTCAGGGAGCCTGGCCATTTTTAATTCTTTTATGCCGTTTGCTCTACTGGCTGAAATAAAGCCCTTCCTCTTATAAAAAGAAAAAGAAAAGAAAAAGAAAAACAAATGAAAGAACTTCAAAATTCTACCACAATTTTAGTAGTGCTCACCAATTCTCTATAACTCTTATAAAAATAGCATGGTAACATTTCTAGTAATGATGTAAAGGATCAAAGAAAAATGAAATAACGGGGGTGTTGCAGGAAGATGAGGCCCAACGGAGAGAAAGAGCACCCAAACACCACATTTATAAGAAGAAGGGCTTTATTCACCAGCCCAGAGCTTGTGGCATAGAAGAATTCCAAATGGCCGCGCTCCCCAACTGGCTTGGTCTTTCCTTTTTTATTGACAGTCAAAAATTTCCACCTCACAGGTGCTCTTCTTTTTGGCCAGTTTGAATCAAGCCGGAGATGCTATTCCAGCCCCTACAGAACTACAGTATTTCACAGAACTTGGAAATTTCCAAGTTCCAGGAAGTTAAATTTTCAAATTCCCAAGAGCTGAGTCACCATGGAAAGGACCCTGCAAGTGTATCCTTGTGGTCTCCT